>JAPPVO010000017.1:127000373-127049481 GCA_030407325.1 Camellia japonica | reverse complement strand
CCCCCGTACACCTTTGTTGATCGTTAACTAGGAAAGCAATAAAATCAGTAACAACTCACAAGAACTCTACGCACAAAATAACTTGAATGCAATAACACTTTTATTAGGACTCTTTTTCTTATTTGTTTGCACCATAAAATGTTTTCTGTCAATTGTGGCAAGCCGCCTTATAAAACAAATTGAAACTAAACCAAACAAATAAATAAATAAATAACTTACAGAATTTATTTTTATCGAATCAAATGAAAAATAAAAGATCGAGTCGAGTGTGTGACACTCTGGTCTTAAGACAGATTCGCCCCGCTACGGTGCTTACGGTTAAGTGGCGTCTATCTCCCAGGATATAATAATTTTCACAAATTTGTAGTAGCACTCCAAAAATTTGTCTTGCGAACTAGAACCTTGTGTTCTATACTCTCTTTAAATTTCTCTAAAACTAGAATGAAGAATAAATAATGCAAAGGAGAAAAATAGGATAGCAAATGAAAATTTTCAGTCAATTTTCGAATTAGAATGACTGCTGCAAAATGCCGTATTTATAGGCAAACAAACAGTTCCGAACAGGTATGAAATAGAAGTGAACAGATGCATTTTCAAACTGTGCAGGTACAGTTTGAATTTCAAACAGATCCAGCACTGTTTCAACAGATAACTGCTGGGCAGTTAAATCTGTTGAAACTGCAGCAGTTTAAAAAACCTGTCTGGCATATTTGAATCTGTCTGGGTTCAAACAGATTTGAAAACTGTTTGGACAGTTTAATCTGTTAGGAATAAATGGACTAGAGAAGGTTTGTTTGGACAGAAATTTTGAATTCAAATTTGAATTAATTTCCCACAATAATTTTTGAAAAAAATTCAAATGAATTTTGTCCAAAAAATTAATATAAGAACCGACCCGACCCACAACCGCGCCCGCGCGTGTGGTGGTTTGAGCCAAGGTTCTATTTGTCCATAACTCCTCCCTTCTACAAACTTGGGGTGCCCCTTGGGGCCCAACCCAAGTTAGTACACTAAGAGCTTTTATACCCAATAAAGTTCTCTTAAAGTTTCAATGTGGGACAACCCATTTCAAGGAAACCCACATTTACTTCTTTAATTGTCCATTCCACGAACCCGAAAATGACGTCAACTTCTCATTCACTCATAAATGGTTTTGACGAACCGTCTTCACCGTGTGACTTACTATGCGACAAGGAACCCATCACCTCTTTGGTCCACCCCAAAAGACGTTTGGGGCCTACTCAATTTTGGGTTCAAAGATGGCCCAAAATGAGCCTATATAAAACCATTTTTCCAACAATCCCCCACATGAATAGAATTTGACGGAGAGAAAATGCAGCAACGTGATCTAATTACAGAGAGTACAGAAATTGGAAATATTCTGCAAAGGATAAGTAGTTTTTGGCTTTGAACCTTCCCTTGTGAGACACTATCGAATTTACTAACTAACCAGTGAACATGATGTCTTGAACTGTTCAGCCGTTTGTGTAAACCA
Organism: Camellia japonica; assembly: GCA_030407325.1. Lineage (NCBI taxonomy): Eukaryota > Viridiplantae > Streptophyta > Magnoliopsida > Ericales > Theaceae > Camellia > Camellia japonica. Next base: position 127,047,986 of record JAPPVO010000017.1, on the reverse strand, counting down.
AGACAATAGAACTCACACAGTATATCCCCAGATACAGTTTAGTTCTCACTATTGTGTTCATTTTGGCCCTGAACAACCTGGTCTTTTATGAATGCTATAAAGACTTGTAGCCCTTCACAAATCTCATAGAACCAGCCTAGTTCACACTCACATAAGTGATTCTTATGAAGAGTATCCTGCCATACTCCACTAGGTTTACCTAGATATAAGAATCATTAAAAGTATTTAACCTAAAACGCTGCAGACATCTCTATTTCATCATAGAAATGGATAGGAGTTTGACTCCCCAGTGATCCTTCTGAGTCATACACAATTCGGTTGTCCCTTTGAACCTAGATCTTAGGATCTCCAGTCAACTAGGTTGGGTTGCCATTGTGGTAACTCTTATTTAATAGGCTTAAGTCCCATTCCCATCGATGAATTCTCAACTAGCTCACTTGCTAACCATTTGATTAGTGGATCCGCTTTGTTGTCTTTAGACTTCACATATTCAATGGAAATAATTCCATTGGAGAGTAGTTGTCGCACGGTGTTACGTCGACGACGAATGTGTCGTGACTTACCGTTATATATATGTCTCTGTGCTCTACCAATTGCTGATTGACTATCACAATGTATACATATAGTAGGCACCGGTTTTGGCCATATTGGAATATCTTCAAGGAAGTGGCGAAGCCATTCTGCCTCTTTCCCTGCGTTGTTTAAAGCTATAAATTCTGATTCCATAGTAGACCTAGCAATGCAAGTCTGTTTGGAAGATTTCCAAGATACAGCCGCTCCACCAAGAGTAAAGACATACCCACGGGTGGACTTTGAGTCTCTAGTATCCGATATCCAATTTGCATCACAGTATCTTTCAAGTACTGCTGGATATCTAGTATAATTAAGCCCAATGTTACGAGTAAATCAGAGATATCTTAGAACCCTTATAATTGTTTTTCAGTGTTCTACTCTTGAATTACTCGTATATCTACTTAATTTACTTACTGCATAAGGAATATCCGGGCGAGTGCAGTTTATCAAGTACATTAAGCTTTCAATAATTTGGGCATACTCTAATTGAGAAATACTTTCATGTACATTCTTAGATAGAAACAAATTAACATCTTCAGGTGTTCTAGCAAAATGATCATCATCTTTGCTGAATTTGTCAAGTATTTTCTCAATGTAATGAGATTGTGACAAAGCATATCCTTCTAATATTTTGGCAATTTTCATACCAAGAATTACATCAGCAATGCCCATGTCCTTCATGTCAAAATGTTTATTCAACATTTTCTTGGTAGTTTTAATCATTTCATTATTACTACCTATGATGAGCATATCATCCACATAAAGACATACAATGACATAACCTTTGTCCGTGTTTTTAATATAAACACATTTGTCACACTCATTAATTTTAAATCCATTTGACATCATTGCCTTGTCAAATTTCTCATGCCATTACTTTGGTGCTTGTTTTAAACCATATAATGATTTAACCAATTTACACACTTTCTTTTCTTTTCCTGGAATAGAAAAACCTTCTAGTTGTTCCATGTAAATTTCTTCATCTAACTCACCATTTGAGAATACGATTTTCACATCTATTTGATGAATTTCTAGATTGTATAAAGATGCAATGGCAATTAGCATTCTAATGGATGTTATTCTAGTAACCGGTGAGTATGTGTCAAAGTAATCTAAACCTTTTTTTTGTCTAAAACCTTTGACCACAAGTCTTACCTTGTATTTGTCAATTGAACCATCCGCTTTCATTTTTCTTTTGAAAATCCACTTGTACCCAAGAGGTTTATAACCTGGTGGCAAATCCACAAATTCCCAAGTGCGACTTTGCAAGATGGATTCAACTTCACTATTGACAGCTTCTTTCCATAAAGGAGCCTCAGGACTGGACATAACCTCTTTAAAAGTTAAAGGCTCATTTTCTAACAAAAATGTTAGAAAATCTGGACCAAAAGATTTTGAGGTTCTAGCACGTTTACTACGCTTAGGTTCCTCTTCCTCATTTTGATCTAACTCTTGCTCATGTTCTTGATCCCGACTAGTAATAGCATCATGAGATCTTTTATTGTTACTAGTCTCTTGTCCAGTCTTATTTGGAAATACATGTTCAAAGAAAGATGCATTCCGAGATTCAATAATAGTATTTACATGCATTTCGGAATGTTTTGATTTATGAATCAAAAACCGATATGCACTACTATTCTTGGCATAACCAATGAAAATGCAATCAATGGTTTTAGGACCTATCTTAGTCGTTTTAGGACTAGGAATAGCCACTTTAGCTAAACACCCCCACACTTTTAAGTATTTGTAGGATGGTACTCTCACATGCCACAATTCATAAGGTATTTGATTCACTTTCTTTCGGGGTACTTTATTTAAAATATAATTAGCAGAATTTAAAATATAATTAGCAGAAAGTATTGCTTCCCCCTACAAGTTCTGAGGTAATCCAAAACTTATTAACATGGCATTCATCATTTCTTTTAAAGTCTTATTTTTCCTTTTAGCAATTCCATTTTGCTGAGGTGAGTAAGGAGCAGTGATTTGATGAATTATTCCATATTCTTTACAAAATTCACTAAAAGGTGATTCATATTCACCGCCTCTATCACTTGTAAGTTTCTTGATTTTCTTACCAAGTTGATTTTCAACTTCATTCTTATATTGAATGAAAGTTTCCAAAGCTTCATCCTTGGTTCGAATTAAATCAACATAACTATATCTAGTATAGTCATCTATAAAAGTGATAAAATATTTTTCTCACCTCTAGTTTGAATTGATTTAAAATCACAAATGTCACTATGAATTAATTCAAGTGGTTCTGAACTTCTTTCAATTGAATGAAAAAGAGTTTTGAACAATTTTGCCTTAACGCAAATTTCACATTTATGATTTGAATCAATGTCAAATTTAGGTAAACATTCCATATTAATTAATCTACGCAAAGATCCATAATTAACATGTCCAAGTCTACCATGCCATAAATTTGAAGATTCAAGCAAGTAAGAAGAAGATGTGTTTTTATTAATAACTGAGGGTACAACGGTCATTACATTCATCTTAAAAAGGCCATCAGACATGTAACTTTTTCCTACATACATCTCATTTTTAGTAAGTACAAATTTATCACTCTCAAACACTAGCCTAAACCCATTCTTACTCAACAAAGATCCGGAAACAAGATTCTTGCGAATGTCCGGTTAATACAGCACATTATTGAGAGTGAGTTCCTTTCCAGATGTCATCTTAAGTACAATCTTTCCTTGTCTTTCAACTTTGGAAGTTGAGGAGTTGCCCATAAAAAGTTGTTCACCATTGTCTACTGTAGAATAAGATGTGAACATCTTTTTGTCGGCACAAATATGGCAAGTAGCACCAGTGTCCACCCACAATTCTTTAGGATTTTTGACAAGATTTACCTCGGAAACAACTACAGAAAGATTGATGTCATCTACACCATTGGAAATATTGTCTACTTCGGTTATATGGGCTTGAGCAGGCTTCTTACTTGTTCTTCTTTTGCTTTTGCCTTTGCTACGGCAATCTTTAGCCTGATGTCCCTCTTTGTCACAGATGTAACACTTGCCATTAAACTTGTACTTTTTAATTTCCCCTTTTTTAGAGCCTTGTGATGAACTTTCTCTAGAAAACTTCCGTTTCTTTACTTTTGGAGCATATTCCACCACATTTGCCTTAGACTCCATAGGATGTTTACCAGCTCGTTTCTCTGAATTGCGGTTGTCCTCCTCAATCCTTAAACGCACAATTAATTCTTTTAAAGACATTTCTTTGCGCTTGTGTTTGAGGTTGTTCTTGAAATCCTTCCAGCCTTGTGGTAATTCTCAATTAAGGATGCAACGTAGTAGGATTCACTGAGAGACATGCCTTCTACGTGAATGTCATGCAGAATGAGTTGGAGATCTTGAACTTGACTGATCACAGTCTTAGAATCAACCATCACAAAATCTAGGAATTTGCCAACCACAAATTTCTTTGAATCGGCATCTTCCATTTTGTACTTTTTCTCTAAAGACTCCCAAAGTTCCTTTGCTATCTTGATAGGACTGTAGATGTTGTGTAATGTGTTGTCAAGTTCGTTCAAGATGTAATTCCGGCAAAGGAAATCAGCATGTTTCCAGGCATCGACTGTAGCAACCACTTGCTGGTCGGTTTCATCCTCTTTCAAAATAGGAGCATCCTCGTGGAGAAAGCGTGCCAGGTTGAGAGTAGTAAGACAGAACAACATTTTATGTTGCCATCTTTTAAAATCAGTTCTAGAGAACTTCTCTGGCTTCTCATCGTGATTGACCGGTACTGTCACAACAAGAGAGGGTGTTGGCGCAATTGCAGCCACCACACTAGTACTTGTTTGGGCATTAGTTTCAGTAGCCATGAATTCTAAATTATAAAACAAAATTATAATTAGAATTTATACTACATAGAAAATTAATCCAAATTCACAGAATTAAATTCTGTAAAAATAAAAGAAACAAGAATGTAACTTTTATTTTTTAATTAATTTGGAAATAAAATAAAATTTTATTTAACCAAATTAATTTCACACAGAAAATTAAATTTTTGTAACACTTCAATAATTAAAAAAAATGAATTTATTTTTAATTAATGAATACTCAGAAATTATTTAAGAAAACCAAAATTAATTTCTGACAAACTTCACAAATAAATATTCTGAATTGTTAATGACACCAGTATATTACTACTAGTTGTCAAAGCAAAAAGACAGTATATTACTACTATCTGTCAAACAGTATATTACTACTATTTGTTTTCCAACCAGAATGTTATTTTGTAAAATCACAGAAAATAATTTCTGTAAGAAGAAGAAAGAAGAATGGAAATAAACGAAAAATTCTGTAAACAGAATAATTCGAATCTGTCTTAAGATTGTTGGAACAATCTTCTATGTAAATAAAATAAATTGAAACTAAACCAAACAAAATAAAATAAATAACTTACGGAATTTATTTTTATCGAATCGAATGAAAAATAAAAAATCAAGTCGAGTGTGTGACACTCTGTCCTTAAGACAGATTCGCCACGCTACAGTGCTTACGGCTAAGTGGCGTCTATCTCCCACGATACAATGATCTTCACAAATTTGTAGTAGCACTCCAAACAAATTTGTCCGGCGAACTAAAACCTTGTGTTCTATACTCTCTTTAAATTTCTCTAAAACTAGAATGAAGAATAAATAATGCAAATGAGAAAAATAGGATAGCAAATGAAATTTTTCAGTCAATTTTCGGATTAGAATGACTGCTGCAAAATGCAGTATTTATAGGTAAACAAACAGTCCCGAACAGGTATGAAATAGAAGTGAACAGATGCATTTTCAAATTGTACAGGTACAGTTTGAATTTCAAACAGATCCAGCACTGTTTCAACAGATAACTGTTGGGCAGTTAAATCTGTTGCAACTGCAGCAGTTTAAAAAAAACCTGTCTGGCAGATTTGAATCTGTCTGGGTTCAAACAGATTTGAAAACTGTTTGGACAGTTTAATTTGTTAGAAATAAATGGACTGGAGAAGGTTTTTTTGGACAGAAATTTTGAATTCATATTTGAATTAATTTCCCACAATAATTTTTGGAAAAAATTCAAATGAATTTTGTCCAAAAAATTAATATAAGAACCAACCCGACCCACAACCGCGCCCGGCATGGCCGGTCGGACGACGGCGCACGCGTGTGGTGGTTTGAGCCAAGGTTTCATTTGTCCATAACTCCTCCTTTTTACAAACTTGGGGTGCCCCTTGGGGCCCAACCCAAGTTAGTACACCAAGAGCTTATATACCTAACAAAGCTCTCTTAAAGTTTCAATGTTGAACAACCCATTTCAAGGAAACCCACATTTACTTCTTTAATTGTCCATTCCACGAACTCGAAAATGACGTCAACTTCCCATTCACTCATAAATGATTTTGACGAACCGTCTTCCCTGTGTGACTTACTATGCGGCAAGGAACACATCACCTCTTTAGACCGACTCCAAAAAACATTTGGGGCCCACTCAATTTTGGACTCAAAGATGGCCCAAAATAAGCCTATATAAAACCATTTTTCCAATAGATTTCATGTATCCTCAATTCATTTAAATGAGGAGGCATTGTTGACACCATAATTTAATTTTCTGTCGATTATGGCCAAATCTATTTTAGTTAATTATGGTTTGTCAATTCAGACCATAAATCATCTTTCAAGAATAAATTTGGCCACATTCGTTACTACTATTATTAGTATTATCTTTATCATCTTTTATTGTTATTATGAATTTGGTTGCTAAATTTGTGCAAAATGTAAAGGAATTAGGTGAGTGTTCAAACATTGATAAGGATGATGTTGAGAAAATTATGGCTTGTTGAGGAACTCATGGGTTTAGATTACTCCTCTCTCATGTGGTTAAGCCTATAAATAAGCCAAGTAAGATACAAAGAAAAGATCTAACAGAACTCACACAACGTGAATTCTAGGAGTAATTTCTATCTAAGAGTATACAATTAGCATTTTAGGAGTATTTTAGCTATACCATTGTTACTATTTTTCTGTCAATTGGCAATTTTACTATCTCTTTATTTTTGATCAAGTTCATGTAACTCATAACAAGTGATAATTTTATCAGTTTAATATCAATTTAGTTCCTTTTCTCTCATATATATATATATATATTATTTAATTACCTCCAAAAAAATTCTTAATTCGTTTAAGGCATAAAATTCCACCACATTATCTGATCTATTTTTGTTTTACAAAAACTAAATATTGTCTGTGGATTGACCTTAACAAAATTTTAGTAACACTATCCTAATAACTTGGCCATTGCATTGTCCACAACAATACTTGCGCCAATACAATTCCGCCACTTAACATCTTGGCCCCAAGACCATGCCATATGACCTTATTAAAAAAAAAAAAATGTTCCCATGAGAAAATAATAATTTGATTTATTAAAAAAATTTAATTTGGAAAGTAAGGTTATTTGGGGTCAATTTGTGTTGGAGATATCTCCTTAGTAGAGTATGAGACCTAATTGATTTATTAAAAAGTTTTAATTTGATTTGGCTCGATTATAATATATTTTATATATTATATCTAACTTTTGGAAGTTCAATAAATATTTAATAATTTATTTGGTAATAGTTAGAGTTTGATTAAAAAAATCCCGAGAATAAATAATATATATATATATATATATATTGTTTGTGTGTGCCGTGAGGTTGCGGTGACTCTTACAAAATTGATTTAATTCGGTGGGTTGGCATTGTGTGATAGCATAATGCTTGGTGCAAAATTGATTCAATTGGTGAGAGGTGTTGCTGGTATTTGACTTGGTCAAATTCAATAATTTGGGCCTTGATTGCTACTATGCTTTGAAGTGTCTAGTTCGGTTTTCAATTTTGATTTGGGCATATTATTTTGGGTTTTTTATAACTCAGTTTTGAAAATTTTTATTCATCTATTTGGTGAGGTCTTTCCTCTTGATTATTTGTGATTCTTTGGAATTCACCTAAGGGTGATTTATGAGACCATTTGTGTTTCGTTTGGAAACTTTTTGGTTGATAGTGAAATCGAATTTCGATTCCGTGGACGTACCTCACATTGAGGGAACCACGTAAAATTCTTGTGTCACTGTTGATTAAATTTTTCTGCATTAATTTTTATTCTCATTATTTGATTTACTTGTGAGAAATCATCTATTTTCCCTAACAACTCGTATCAGAGCTTACAATTTATTTTGGCTTATTTATTTGTGTAAATCAATAGAGGGGAATGTGGATCGCATGTCTAGCTTCAATAGAAGCAATTGGGTAACTTGAAAAACTAAAATGGAGGACTTATTATTTTGTAAAGATTTGTATGGACCCATTAAGGGTGATAGTGGCAAACTTGACGGTATGAAAGATAATGAATGGAAGAGGCTTAATCAAAAAACTGTTGGTGTTATCCGTTAATGGATCGATGACAGTGTGTTTCATCATGTTGCTATTGAAACTTCGGCACATGATTTATGGAAAAAATTAGAAAGTCTTTATGATAGAAAATCAGCTACAAATAAAATTTTTATGTTTCGAAAGTTGGTTAATTTAAAATATAAATATGGCAACCCCATTCCAGAACATTTGAATGAAATAAAAAGTATTGTTAACCAACTTGCTTCTATGAAAATTGTTTTTGACGATGAGTTGCAGGCTTTGATACTACTTAGTTCTTTACCCGAAAGTTGGGAGACTTTGGTTGTGACAGTTAGTAATTCGACGCCCGATGGAATTGTCACAATGAGCCAAGTCACTAGTAGCTTGTTGAATGAAGAAACTAGAAGAAAATCAGCGGGTTCTTCTCATTTGGAGGCATTTGTTGTGAAAAGTCGAAGCAAAATAAGGAGGAGAAGTAAGACTCCTCATGGTCGTGATCAAAGCCGTGACAAATCAAGAGATGATTCTTTTTCAAAGAAAAACATTGAGTGCCATTATTCCCATGAGAAAGGGCACATGAAGCAAGAATGCCAAAAGCTTAAGAACAAGGAGAAAATGTGTGACAAAAGTATGGATAAGAAGCAAGAAGACACAACGGCGGTTACTACCAATGATCTCATGGTTGTTTGTGAAGATGATTGTATCAATTTTGTGGGCCAAAAGAGTAATTGGGTGATTGATTCCGGTGCTTCTTTTCATGTGACTTCTAGAGTTGATTTCTTCACTACCTATACCAAAGGAGATTATGGTTGTGTTTGAATGGGTAATGAAGGTTTGTCCAAGATTATTGGCATGGGTGATGTTTGCTTGGAAACAAATTTGGGCTGCAAGTTGTTGCTTAAAGATGTGAGGCATGTTCTTGACATTCGCCTAAATTTAATCTCTACCGAAAAGCTAAATGATGAAGGCTACAATAACAAATTTGGTGATGGAATATGGAAGCTCATAAAGGGTTCTTTGGTGGTGGCTAAGTGCAAGAAAACTGATACACTTTATTCGATGCAAGAAAAAATTTGTAAAAGTGTTGTCAATACACTTAAAGATGATACTTCTACCGAATTGTGGCACAAGCGGCTTGGGCATATGATTGAAAAAGGGCTACAAGTTTTGTTCAAGAAAGAGCTTCTACACGGTTTGAAAGGTACACATTTTAAAATTTGTGTTCATTATTTGGCGGGTAAACAATATAGAGTTTCTTTTCATAAAAATGTTGCTTCTAGAAAAGAAAATGTTTTGGAGTTGATTCATTCGGATGTTTGTGGTCCTTTAAAAGTTAGAACACATAGTGGTGCACTTTATTTTGTTATTTTCATTGATGATTATTCAAGAAATGTTTGGACATTTATACTAAAAACTAAAGATCAAGTTCTAGATGTATTTAAGCATTTTTAGGCAATGGTTGAAAGAGAAACATGGTAGAAATTGAAGTGCATCTGATCAGACAATGGTGGTAAATATATTAGGCCATTTGATGAGTATTGTCGCAGAAAAGGTATTGGGCACCAAAAGACAGTTAAGAAAACTCCTCAACAAAATAGCATTACCGAGAGGATGAACCGCACCATTGTGGAAAGAATAAGGTGTCTGTTTTCACATGCTAAATTGTCAAGACCCTTTTGGGGTGAGGCAATGAGGACAGCGGTTGATGTGATCAATTAGTCTCCTTCCTATCCTTTGAATGATGATGTTCTAGAAAGAGTTTGGACCAGCAAAGATGTGTCTTATGAGCACTTGAGAGTGTTTGGTTGTCGAGCTTTTATTTACATTCCAAATGATAAAATATCCAAGCTTGATAGTAAGTCAAGACAATGTATTTTTCTTGGCCATGGGCGTGATGAGTTTGGTTATAGATTGTGGGATCCAGTCGACAAGAAAGTTATTCGAAGCCCTGATGTTGTGTTTCTTGAAGACCAAACAATTGAAGACTTTGGCAAATGTGATCAACCGGAGCAAAAAACTAGTGATCTTATTGACCTTGATCCATCTCCTTCGTCTTCAATGGATAATGAAAATGGAGGAGATGTGCAGCCACCTCTTGAAGATATAGATGATGATGCTACTCCAAAGGAAGTTGAGCCCGAAATTGAGGAAGAGCATCCAACTCAGCCACCACAACTTGAGTTGAGAAAATCTACAAGGGATCGGCAACCTTCGAGAAAGTATTCTCCCAATGAATTTGTGTTGATTTTCAATCCAGTGAAACCCGAGAGCTACCAAAAAGCAATTAAGTATGCAAAGAAAGATGATTGGAAAAATGCCATGGAAGAGGAAATGAATTCCTTACTTGAAAATCACACATATAATTTAGTGAAGTTGCCTAAGGGGAGGAAAATTCTGAAAAACAAGTGGGTCTTCAAATTGAAGAATGATGGCAAGAATCTGAGATACAAAGCACGCCTTGTTGTGAAAGGCTTTGGGCAAAAGAAAGGTGTTGACTTTGATAAAAATTTCTTGTCAGTTGTGAAGATGTCTTCTATTCGGGTTATACTTGGCATGACTGCAAATATGAACCTTGAAGTTGAGCAACTTGATGTGAAGACTGCATATCTTCATGGTGATCTTAAAGAAGAAATTTACATGGAGTAACCGGAAGGTTTTGTAGAGAAAGGGAAAGAGAAATTTGTTTGCAAATTGAAAAAAAGTTTGTATGGCCTCAAGCAAGTGTCGCGACAATAGTACAAAAATTTGACTCTTTCATGATGAATAATGGTTTTTCTAAAACCACTTCGGACCACTGTGTTTTTGTGAAAAAAATTCAGATGGTAAATTTATTATTCTTTTGCTTTATGTTGATGACAGGTTAATTGTGGGTCAAGATTATACTATGATTAACAAATTGAAATTGGAATTGAGCAAGTCTTTTGTTATGAAAGATTTGAAGCCGATAAAACAAATACTTGGTATGAAAATTATTTGTGATCGCAAAAAGGGGTTGATTTGGTTGTCTCAAGAAAGTTACATTGAAAAAGTTCTTGAGAGGTTTAATATGGATAAAGTAAAGTCAGTTGGTTGTCCACTTGCAGGTCACTTCAAGCTTAGTTCAAATCAATGTCCTATAAGTGAGAAAGACCAGGAAAAGATGCTGAAAATTCCTTATACTTCAGCAGTTGGTTCTTTGATATACGCCATGGCTTGTACAAGGCCGGATATTGCTTATGCCGTTGGTGTGGTGAGTCATTTTCTCTCCAATTCGGGTAAAGAACATTGGGCAACGGTGAAGTGGATTCTAAGATATCTTCAAGGGACTTCAAAGGTGTGTTTGTGTTTTGGGGATGGTAAGCTGATGCTTGATGGGTTCACGGATTCTGACACGGCCGGTGATGTTGATTCTAGAAATATTTGATGACTTTTGCAAAGGAGCTGTGGCATGGTAATCTAAATTATAAAAATGTGTTGCTCTCTTAACTACCGAAGCTGAATTTATTGCCATTACGGAAGTTTGTAAAGAAGAGTTATGGTTGAATTTTCTTTTGCAAGAGTTGGGTTTGAAGCAAAAAAAGTATGTGCTTTATTGTGATAGCCAAAATGCTATTCATTTGAGCAAAAATTCTACTTTTCATTCGAGATCAAAACACATTGATGTGAGATACCATTGGATTCGTGATGTGTTAGATTCGAAATTGTTGCAACTCATAAAGGTTCACACAGATGATAATATTTCGGATATGTTGACTAAGACTTTGTCGAAAGACAAACATTTGAAGTGTCAAACTTTGGCGGGTATGGTTGATGTCTCCACCTAAGTCGGTAGGGGAAGAATTGTTGGGTATACCTCCTTAGTGAAGTATGAGACCCAATTAGTTTATTAAAAGAATTTTAATTTGGTTTGGTTATAATATATTTTATAAAGAGTATGGAACCTAATTGGTTTATTAAAAGAATTTTAGTTTGGTTTGGTTTGGTTATAATATATTTTATATATTATATCTAATTTTTGAAAGTCCAATGAATATTTAATAATTTGTTTGGTAATAACTAGAGTTTGATAAATAAATAAAAAAAACTCAAGAATCAATTATATATATATATATATATATGTATTGTTTGTGTGTGCCGTGAGGTTGCGGTGACTGCTACAAAATTGATTTAATTTGGTGGGTTTGGCATTGTGTGCCAGCATAGTGCTTGGTGCATAATTGATTCAATTGGGGAGAAGTGTTGCGGGTATCTGACTTGGTCAAATTCAAGAATTTGTGCCTTGGTTACTGCTCTACTTTGAAGCGTCTTGTTCGATTTTTGGTTTTGATTTGGACATATTATTTTGGGTCTTATATAATTTTGTTTCGAAGATTTTTATTCATCTATTTAGTAAGGTCATTCATCTTGATTATTTGTGATTATTTGGAATTCACCTAAAGGTGTTTTGTGAGACCATTCGTGTTTTATTTGTAATTGTTTGGAAACTTTTTGGTTGATAGTGGAATTGAATTTTGATTTCATGAACGTATCTCACATTGAGGGAACCACGTAAAATTCTTATGTCATTGTTGATTTAATTTTTCCACATTAAATTTTATTCTCTTTGATCGATTTACTTATGAAAAATCATCTATTTCCCTAACAATTTGGTCAATCAAACTTGTCATATACACCAATTTGAAAGTAAATGCTGGTGAGTGGGCGCACCATAATGAGTCAAATTGGTCTTTGCAATTCTCAATTCCAATTTTAGTGTATTTTTTAAAATAGTCTGTGTTTGGTCAATAAAACTTGTCATATACACCAATTTGAAAGTAAATGCTGGTGAGTGGGAGCACCATAATGAGTCAAATTGTTCTTTGCAATTCTCAATTCCAATTTTAGTGTATTTTTTAAAATAGTCTGATTGATAAATTAATTAAAATTATTAAACGGACTCGGATTTTCTCATCCATCTTTTTATGTATTTTGATTAATTGTTGATTTATATCTCAACATTATATATGATTTAATGATTATAAAATATCGAGATAGGGGATAAGAAAATTTAAGTACAAACACTTATAACTCAAAATTAAAACAAAATTATACAGCGAGAGATCAGAAATCAAGATGTTGAATATCGTGTCAACTGTCGTAAAATAAAGAACCATCTTAGGGAATGTACATTATTCCTTAAAAATTTAAAAGCACCATGAATTTTATTTATTTTTAATAGATTTATTGAATACAAGTTGTTTTAAATTTATTTTTTAGGTAAATTATGTTGATACTCCTTAAGATTTATGTTTAATATAGATTTCTCTCTCACATTTGAAAAATTAAACGGACCCTCTTGTGAATGTAATTATGTTGACGGTGTTAACTTTTGAATTAAAATGACATATTTGCCTCTTAACTTTTATATATATAAAATAATAAAATAATATAGATATTTTGTTCATGTCATTTCAAGAGAAATAACAATCATATTGTTTGGTTTAAGTTACTTCTCAAAAAATTGAATTTTTTAAAAATTTTATGCAATTTTTTATTTTTATTTTTTAGATACAGCTAATCTAGATATACTTAAAAATTATAATATTTTGTGATTTTTTTTTTAAAATTCACCATATACAAAATAAAAATATAAAAAATTATAAAAATTTAGTACATTATCGTATTTTGTTATATTCAATGAATTTTTTAAGGTTTTTTTGGTACAAATTTTATACTTTTTAAGTATATTTAGATTAAATGGATATAAAAAGTAAAAAAAAAATGATTAAAATATTTTTAGAAATTATTAAAAATACAAAAATACGAATTAAAAACTCAAAAAATTATTTCTAAAAACTCCATGATGGTGTGGAGTACATTTTTGTTGATGTTATTTTTGTATAAACATATTATATATATTGTATTTTTGTGCTTTCAAGTTTGATTGGGTGATTAGTTAGAGTTTGCGTGAATGGTGGTGTTTGGTAGTACTATAATAAATGCGGGTGAATAGATAAGAATGAAAAATGATGGTGGAAATAAAAATGAAAATTTTTATTCATATATAAAAATTTACACAAAAAATATCATAAAAATGATGTGATAGTGATATTATTGTAAATATAAATAATCTTTATGGGTGTTTTTTTTTTAAAAGTGAATGACCATCATTAAGCTATATTATTGTGTTTGAAAATTCTATATAAAATTTATGTTTGTATATCATCATTCCATAAGAATATGTTAATGTAGAATTGAATGATGGAAAGTTGTAACGGGTAGTCATGACGATAAGAAGAAAGAAAAATAGGCAAGATGGTCATTTAAAAAAATTTCAGACATAACATCAACAATTTTTATTTAGTTCTTAACGTTCACTTAACAGGAAGGGGCAATTTGTAATGTGACTATAAACCCTAGGTAAAAGAATGTAATTTTCATAATGTCAAGGGAAACAGTATTAAACATAAACCTCAAAGGTGTAGGTGTAATTTACCGTTATTTTTTTAATCAAGTTGTTCAAATTGTATTTTTAAAACACGTATTTAATTAATTTAGTATTAAATTATTATTTTTTTTGTTGAAGTTTTCATGTTTTAAAAATATGACTTATATAAGTTCAAAAGAATTTGTATTTAAAAAGTTTATTAGAAAATAACATAAATTTTGATAAATCAAGCACGGTCAAAGCCTGACATTAAGTGCATAAACCGAAGAGAATTGATGTGTAAAAAATAAAATTATTTTAATATTTTTTTATATATTGTTGGTTTTTTGACTTTCGAAGGTTATTATTATAATTGCGAGCGTGCCAGTAAGGATCAATCAGTCTTTACAGAAAATTAATTGCCAACCAATTATCAGACGATTGTGTTTTAGTTCTTTCATTCTCAATGAAGAAGACTTTTACTAGTGGCTTGATTTAGGAGAATTAAGCAAAATAACAATTAAATGAAGAACAGTTGAAGTATTTTATTAAAATGAAAAACTTACAATGATCTAAACTCAGTCTCGTAGAGGTTTACAACAACAATTTACTTGAAACTACTCCTATGAACGACGTGCAGTGCAAGAATTTAAAGTACAGGAAATGAAAGGCTGGAAATGTAAAACTGGAAAGGAAAATAAGTATAATAAGACTGATTTTTTGGATCTGAGTCTGGGCGCATTTTCTGGGCTTTCTTTGCTATTTATACTTCTTGAGGATGACCATCGAACTGTATTTCCAACCGTCGAACTGCTCCTCCATGATCGCTGATCATGTTGCCTTATAATTAGCTCCACTGTGCCATCACTTGCAGTTAGGCTTCCCTCCTAAATTTGAATTTAAATGTGAGTAACCGTTGAAGCCACATCACCTTGCATCTCTTTGTTGATCCACTGCTATTCAGATTTCGTAATAACCAATACTAACTGTCACGTGTAGGATCAGGATCGAAGACTTGAATAGTCTTCCTGTATTACCCTTATTCTGCCACGCGTCGAATTGTAATTGGCTTGTACAAACTATGTAGCCAACATTACCCCTCGCACTAACATACCCAATACTTGGTGATATTAGTGGATCAAGGTTTTTTTTATCCATGTCTTAGAACGTGCATGGGCTTTGTATTCTTCCAGAAATGCAACTGTCATTCATCATCTGCATTAAACTCTCCTTCAATCTTTTGAACATCCCCACCACCTTAGTATTCGAACAGACTGATACATTTTTTATGGCCGAATCAATTTTCTCCTCCATTGATCGAGCACGCGAAGAGTTATCTGATGATGTTGTTCCTCCTCGAAAGAACCTCCATGCATTAATTAGACACCTTTACCCACCTTTCTATATTCAGGTCATGGATGCCTTTGCAAATTATCAACCTTTGGACTACGAATACATTGCCCTTAATCCTTTGATTCAGAAACTTACAAATATGGACATGGGAAGTTCTTCTTCTGACTCACCCTTGGACTATGAACAAATTGCTCTCAATCCTTTGATTCAGAAAGTCGCAAATATGGACATAGGAAGTTCTTTTCCATAACCCTCTGCATGGGATAAGGCTGCAGCCTCTTCTTCCTCTGGGGCTTCTAACTGGACAAGCTGGTCAAAACCTGAGGTCTGTGATTTAAGGGAGCAAATCAACCATCACTTTGTCGAGTTTACTGACCCATTAGAGTTCCCTTCCTGTGCGCAAAGCTCAGTGGTCTATTCTTACGTGCCTATCGACCGTCGACGCAGTTTGGAGGAGAATCTACTTGTAGCATGGTACACATCCTCCATGACTACAAAGATAGTGCACACTGCCGACGCTCCGAAGAGGCACAAGGGTACAATCCGTCGTTCTTAGCCCAGAAGGCGAAGCTTTGCTCTTCTGACTGGCTCGATTATATTAATGCCCTTGTTCTTTCTACCCTTGCTCCTCCTCCTGAAGTGGAGGTTTCCATACCTTCACCTCCGCCAACTCCTTGCTGGACAGAGAGATTGAGGCTTGCCCTCTCTGAGGATAAGGTCTTTTCTCCCTACAAGCCTCCACCTTCTCCTACTCCAGCTGAGTGGAAGCAAGCCCAACTTCTGCTTGCGGCCTTCTCTTACTTGCCTTTTAATGTCCTTGAGGATGACATCCCTCTCAAGAACCTTCGATGGGCTTGTGACATTCTGACTCGGGGTCACGTCCTCAACCCTCTTGCCCAAGCAGAGCTTCACATATTTTTGGACCAACTTCCATTGCTCCTCCACTGGCATCGGACCTCTGTGGCCACTACTCAATCTTTGGACCAACTCTCATCCCTTCAAGTTCATGCCCAGTACGAAGCAGAGAACTTCATTGAAGAATTTGAAAGCTTCAAGAATAAAGATTCTGCGTACTGGGATGACTTGGATATAGATGAGTTGGAACAAGGATTGAGAGAAACAGCATTCGAAATAAAGGCTGAAGAGCTCTTTTATGAAGTGAGAGCACATCAACTTATGCAGCCAATCCTAGAAGAAATAGAGGATAGAATAAAGAAAGAACAGAAATTCATTGATCATAGTTGGACTAAATTTCATGATCTTGTTATTTATTCTTGTCACGACCCAAACCTGCCCCTATGGGTTTAGTACCGTAACCGGCCAGTAATTCGAGATTCCCGAAGACCTGCTTAACAGTAAGACAGTAATATAGAGTACAGGGGCTGGCGGAAGCCAAAACAGTAATTAAAAGATGTCCAATGAGCTGTGACAGTCTGTATGCAAAAAGATTTTTTATAACATATGCACATTCAAAACAAAAACGGTATATACATACATCATTTACAAGCATACAGGTTAGGGACCAAATCCCCACCATAACAGTACAGTACAAAAGATCACTCAGTCTATACATAACAGAGACAGTTAGGGTGAATCTGAGACACCCCAAGAACAGCCTTAGCTTGAACAGATCTGGAACCTCAAAGTGAGGCACAAAGGTTGGCTTGACAAAAGGGAGTTTGACTCGATGCTCCTAACTTTGTTCCGGTGCCTGGACACCTACATATATATATATATATATAAACAGTGAGCTAAAGCCCAGTGAATAACATATGCGTAAAGAGGTTAAGAATGAATGTCCTTTCAGCATTGGAAACAGTCAATTATCAGTATATTAGTCATTCAGTTTGTGGCTCATATTTCATGCCATAACAGTCATTCAGAAACTATAATAGTCATATGTGGTATATCCAATAGCAAACAGTACAGTAGGTCTTAACAGACCGAACAGTCAGGTGATGACCATCATATCAGTAAACAGTAGTGGTTCGGACATGGGAACCGACAGAGATCTCTGTAACAGTAGCAGTACAGTACAGTAACAGTAAATTGCTATAGATGCCACGAATACAATTCACAAATAGGACAAACATTCATTCAGTAAGAAATATCATTTCAGAAAGCAGTACAGTTGTTCATTCAGAAAATATTCATGATCGAACATATCTTTACAACATTGTTACTCACAAAGTTCTGGGCTACGGATAAGCCAGTGCGCGTCCTCGGATGCCAACCCTACACAGTTACAGGATGAACACACACTAAGTCACATACTTGGGAATCAAAGACTTAGTCCCTACTTAGACTCGGTGTGGTTCTACATCAATATCCTCATTAAGATGCCTTAAACTAGGCCTAGGAATGCCTAGGATGGAAAGAGGATGCAAAGATGTACCTATAAACACTTTTCAAAATTTTCAGAAAACAGGGGTCTCACTCGAGCGTGGCTTTCTACGCTCGAGCGGACATGCAAACAAAGGAGATCCGCTCGAGCGTGACTTCCGTCGCTCGAGCGGACTGCAAGCTATAGTAAAAATACTGGATGCTCAAAATTCACACTCGACGGGGGCTCGACCCCCCGCTCGAGCGTGAGACACAAGTCCTTGTTTGAGCGTGAACTCTCTCGCTCGAGCGGACTGTAAACTCATGCAAAGTACTGGATACACGCATTTCACGCTCGAGCGTCACTTTCCTCGCTCGAGCGGACGACATGATCTCAGATTGTACGCTCGAGCGTGGAGTTCCGCGCTCGAGCGTGGGTCCAAAATCTGGAAATTCCAGATTTGAACCTCAAGCTCAAAATCAACTTTTAATGCCTCAAATTCGATCCTTTTGGGCCAATTTTCTGGAAAACACTTTTAAACTCATAATATAACATGATTCAAAGCTCAATTTGTAAAATCAAGGCCCAAAGGTGAGTCAATTAAACACAACTTCAAACAAAACTTCAAGAACATGATTTAAATATAACATGCAAGTGTTTAATTGAAATCAAAGCTTCAACTACAAGCTCAAATGCAAGTTTGAGCTCAAAATCATGGTGAATTCATGGACTATAACCACAATGTGGACTTGCATGCAAGAATCTCATGGAAAACCTCCTTAAACTTCATAATATGCACATGCATGCAAGGATTAACTCATAATTCAACACAATAAGCCAATCCTAGACTTAACTCACTAGACTTCCATGAACCATGCAAGAAAGAACTTGGATTCACAAATTAACTGATGAATATCCTACCTTAGGTCCTCAATTTCAAGTGTAGAAGCTCAATATGCAAAGAATTCTTCAATTTTCCTAAGCCTCCAAGCCAATTTTGTTGAAGTTACTTCCTTCTCTCTAATTCTCTCTTCCTAGTCGGTTTTGTCAAGGAAATGGGCTGAGGAAATGTTGTATCAACATGTATGAAGTGGAGAGGGGTTGCCTAGATAAGTCCACTAGGTGGCAAATGTGAAAACAAGTCAAACTCTTATAATTTATCAATATTTAATCTAATTTAATCATACCAAAACACATTTGAATTAAATATATCATAAAATCACATTAATTCTAATTAGCATAAAACACTAATCAATTTCTGGTTCGGCCGCCAATAAGGCCTTCAATTTGCAGTTTCAAATACAAAACATTAACAGATAATTTAGCAGTCAAACAGATAGACACAAAATTAAACTAACACACTCAATCAATCAGTTCAGAATTTCAGTCAATCAGTCAGTTAACATGCTTAATCATAGATTAGCACTAATCAGTGGTATTATCAGTAAACGATAGTGAGGGTCGTCACAGTCTCCCCTCCTTATAAAGAGTTTGGTCCTCCAAACTCGAGTTACCTTCATTTTGGAAGAATACGGGATTCAATGGAAGCAGTTCAGGATATCTCTTGACCATATCGTCTTCTCTTTCCCAAGTGGCATACACGCCACCATGGTTTTGCCAATCAACTTTCAATAACAGAATCTCTTTATTTCTTAACTTCTTGATTCGTCTGTTCACAATCTGAATGGGCTGTTCTTCGTAAGTGTAGTCATCACTTAGCACTACACGGGTAGGCTCAATCACATGGAAAGGATCCCGGAGGTAATCTCTCAACATTGAAATATGGAACACGTTATGCATATGCTCAATTTCAGGAGGAAGCGCTACTTGATACGCCACCGGATTAATCTTCTCAATAATCTCATATGGTCCGACATATCTCGGCGCTAACTTGCCTTTAACCCCAAAACGGGTCTGCCCTTTCATCTGTGTCACTTTAACAAAAACATGATCCCCCACTTCATACTCTCTGTCTCGCCTTCGGACATCCGTATAACTTTTCTGTCGGCTTTGTGCGGTTTTCAGTCTCTGTTGAATCAGTTTCACCTTTTCAGTGGTTTCATGTACAATTTCGGGCCCAAGCAAAGGCCCATCTCCAACTTCTGCCCAGCAAATCGGAGAACGACATTTTCTGCCATACAAAGCCTCGAAAGGCGCCATACCAATGCTCGAGTGAAAATTGTTGTTGTAGGCGAATTCAGCCAACGGTAAATGGCTTTCTCAATTTCCTTGGAAATTAAGAATACACATTTGTAGACACCCCATTTTTGACCGACCTTAAGACTTAGACGTCATCGATTAAGCGCTCGGTGATTGCGCATGTTGTGCTTGTTCTGAGGTTACGGAATCTTGGTTGAGAGCCTTGCCTCCGAACTTCGGGACCCTTTTGTGCTTTGCCTCGGTTT
The DNA here is from genome assembly GCA_030407325.1 of Camellia japonica. NCBI lineage: Eukaryota > Viridiplantae > Streptophyta > Magnoliopsida > Ericales > Theaceae > Camellia > Camellia japonica. The sequence continues at coordinate 127,027,579 of JAPPVO010000017.1, read as the reverse complement.
GCGAACCAGGTCTTGTTTTCTCTTCCCGAAGGGAGGGAGAGGTCTCGTAGACCATCTCTCAGTGGCCGTAGGCTACTTTTCGTGGTCGTAGACCACTGTTCCCATTTGGAGACCAGTTTTCAATTTTCGGAGCCATCGGCCGTGCGCCTCGGTTCGGGACCGCTTAACTTTCTCCGTCTGCTCCAGTTTTTGGCACACACCTTGTTTCCTCTCTCTAGAGGGACATTGTGGCCCGGGATACCACCTTCGTGGTCGCACGCCACTTTCGATGCTTAACGGCCTGTTTTCGGGGCACCTGGCTGCATGTTTCGGCCCCCGAACCCTCGTTTTGCATCCGTCTTGGTTCATTGTTTGGAAGGTGGTACGGGGGTGGGAGACCAGCAATTCTCTTGGAGACCACCTCTTCTCCCACCGGCCGATTTTCTTGTCAGGAAGTTGGTCTCCTTGGCTTTTGAGCCACATTTTCTAGTCTCCCATACCACCAATGAGTTGCATTCACCTAGGAGACCACCAATATGGGCTGGTCGACCACCTTTTGAGCTTGACCCTTTTGAACCTGGTCGGCCGACCAGGGGAGTGGTCGGCCGACCACCTGAACTGGTCGGCCAGCCTTCTGTTTTTTTGTTTCTCTGAATGCAATCCAGTTGTGCCAGCTAGGAGGCATTTGCTCCATCCTCCGAGGATTGACCCTTTTGTTTTGGCTTCTTAAAGAAGCTTGGCCCTTTACTCTTAGCTTCTAAGAGAAGCTTGACCTTTTGTTGAGCTTCTTGAGGAAGCTTGACCCTTTTGGTCTCAAGAAGCTTGACCCTTTTGGTTTACCTTCCTTAAGAAGCTTGGCCCCTTTGCTCCAAGCTTCGAAGAGAAGCCTTGGACCTCTTCTTCTATAAGAGAGACCCTCCTCTCCACTTGCAAGGGTTGAGATTTTTGTGTCTAAAGCTTATACACTTCCCTCCATATCTCTCTACTTCAAGCTTCAAAAGTCCATAGTTCTTGGACCCTTTGCACTACACCTCCAAGCACAACACCTCCACTATCAATCTAAACACCTTGGACCTCATTTTCAGAGGTTGAAGAGTTCCTACTTTGGTCCAGAAGCTGCTGGAGGTCTTCTCTACAATGGTAACACTCATTTCCCCTTTTTAAGCATTGTTTTGCTTCACATCTTAGCTCCATATTTGCAAGCATATTTAGGCTTTTCATAAACTGAAAAAAGTCTTGTTTTGAGCTTCTAAACATATTTGTTTAAGACTATTTTTCTGTTGGGGGTCATCTACCCCCTTGCATGCTTCATTTCCTCTTGTTTTAGGCCATGCATTAGGGCCTTTGTTGTGAGCTTTGTTGGCCCTTTTGACCACTGAAATCCAGCGAATTTTCAGTGGTTATTATGTGTTTTTGAACATCAAAATCAGAGAGGGGTGATCCTCTCACCCCTTGTTTTGTTTACTAGCTTTCTTGGCCTTTCAAAGGAGCCCCTATTTTCATGTTTTCAAGCCATGTTTCAGGCCACTTTTTGTGAGTTTTGTGACCTGCATAGGCTCTGTCCAGAGCCCTTTTTTCCATGTTGAATGTCTATTGTGCATGTGTAGAGTAATCCTCTTCAAGGCCTTTCAAAGGGGCCTTTACTTGCATGCTTCCTAGGCTCATTTCAGGCCCTTTTCAGTGAGTTTTAGGGCCATCATAACCTCTGTCCAGAGGTGGTTTTGCCATTTTGTATGTCCATCATGCATGTGTTGAATAACCCTCTTATTAGCCTTTCAAAGGAGCCCCTATTTGCATGTTTTCAAGCCATGTTTCAGGCCACTTTTTGTGAGTTTTGCGACCTGCATAGGCTCTATCCAGAGCCCTTTTTTCCATGTTGAATGTCTATTGTGCATGTGTTGAATAACCCTCTTATTGGCCTTTCAAAGGAACATATCATTCTTGCATACATTGGCCATGTTTCCATGGGTTTTTGGGCATTATTTGGCATGGCATACTTCTGTTTTTGGCTGGTTTGGTGAGCTCTCATGTGCTTCATATAGTTGTAGTGCAAATCATGGTTTACTAGCTTGTATTGCATGATCTTTTGGCCCTTAATTCTAGCACTTTTTGGCCATGCCTTAGGCTGATTTTGTGCATATTTTGGACTGCCTTAGCTCTGTTTTTGGGTCTCATGGTCGAATGATGTTTTTTTTGCATGCTTGTAGTTCAATGTCCATGCTTAGTTTTGAGTTTCGAGGTCTATTACATGCATATACTGAGGTGTTTTCATGTTTTGGGGCCATTACATATCATATTTCAGAGCTTACATGTATGCCATATTCCCATGATTTTCACTCTTTAAATGCGTTTGAGAGTTGGGCTTGAATGCCTCGTTTTTGGACCATTGCATGAGCTTCATTTCCATGCCTTTCGAGCCATCATTTTAGAGCATTTTCCCACTGTCTTGGACCTGTCTAGGGTCTTTTTGGGGCTGGTTTTTCCATTTGTGCATTGCTTTGTGTACCTCTAGTGTAATGCGCTTCACTAGTTTCGGTATTCGGGCCATCTAGCATGCATCGTGTGAGGTGTTTTTGCATGATTCGGGACCATCTTACATGTAATTTCAGAGATGGAAAATGCGTGATTGTATGCCATATTTCATCCCTTGCCATGCTTTGATAGAGTTGCATTCGGTGCCTTAGGTTTTGGTCTCTTGCATTGGTGCATGTTTGCATGTGTTTTTGTTGCCTAATTCCATCATGTTTGGCCACTGATTTGGGTGTGGCTGAGGCTCGCCTATCTTGGTTTAAGTCCATCTTGCATTGTATATGCCATTTAGTCCATGTTGTTGCATGATTGACCATTGCATTGTGTATGCCTTGATCATTTCATTGTTAGTCTCCATGTGTGCATTGCGTATGCCATATAGTTTTCATGTGCATTGAGTATGCCATTGATTATTTCATAGCATTATGTATACTAGTAGCATGTTTGCATATCATCATTTACATGTTTGCATCATTTAGTGGCATTATGTTTAGATTGCATGTTAGAGTTGCATTCATGCATGCCATGTGTATTGCATCATGTTTGGAGTAGGGTTTAGTCCAAACACGGGAAACGAGGGACGTTTCGTACTCCAAGTGACGAAACGTGCCTCGATTCTCGGTCGCCGACACTCCGGATTACCCATGATGGAGTTTAGGCCTTGTTGTGCTTATATGTGCATTCATTTTACATTGAGTTGTGCAATCCGACTCCTCGGCCATCATGCATCGAGATGCGTGATTGGTGGCACGAGGATCGAGGACTATCCTCCCTAGAGCTTATGCAATGATGGGGAGAGTGGTCGTGCACACATATGTTGAAAATACTTTGCCATGCCCCTTTCTTGCTCTTTGTTGCAGCAAACCAGAAACTAGTAGCAAAAACTGGTCGGCAGTATCCCTACAGGTTCCCATGGTGGAGTTTCAGCCTGCTGGAGCTTTGTACAGTATTCTGGGACCAGTTGCAAACAGAGACAAATCGGGGCATCGTGAAGGATTTCCCGACAAGGGGACTGGAGCATGCATGCATCCCTATCATTCGGAATGGAGCTAAGGCAGTCCATTGCATTTAGATTTGCATGCTTTTTTTTTTTATGGCTTACTTAGTTAATTCGTTAATTGATTAATGTTGTGTAATAATTAGTTTAATTAGCTTAGATTAGCTAGTTTATTCTGTACTATTCATTCGGACCCTCTGAGTGAGGGCAATTGTGTAATAAGTGTGCGTGTGTGTGATGCATGTCTTCCAACCCCACTTCTTTCTCCCTTTTATTTACCAGCTTATGATGGTTAGTTTTAGGGCATGTTTCAATTAGCATTTATATGTTCGCATGCTTGCATTCATTCATCCGTATTGCATGCACCAGGCTCGGCGCATCATACTAACTGCATCGTATTTCAATTCCAAGTTGAATACATGATTTTTGTAGCATTTCATATGCCATCTTAGAATAGCCGAGCCTATCTTAGTTGCATACATGTATGTGTTGCATTAGGCATCTCAGTATAGTTAGGATTCATGCATGATTTCTAATTAGCTTCTTTCTTTGGCTTGGAGTACTTGGTATGTGTTTATGCTGTAGCACCCTTGCATGTGTGTGAGTGACTGCCATGATAGCATGCTTACCATGAGGCTAAGTGCTTATGTGATATAACTGCCTGAATGCCTGTGGGTGAAGGTTGGATTATCTAAATTGGAACAATTAATTGATTGCGAGTTTTAAGCCCACTAGATAGTGGCAAATCACCATGTTTTCTAAGCCCACTTGAGGGTGGCAAAATCCGCATTTTAGCCTACTTGCGAGTAGCAAACCGCTTTAAAAAACAAACATGAAATGTTTTGTTCCAACTCAGGCGATCCAGTCTATACTTGTATGCTGCGCGCATCACATAGTAATTCTAGGCTAATAAAACCGGAATAAGAGCACATAATGTTTTCAAAACTCGATATCATGGTTAGTAGAGGCCGATCTTTGATCGGGCGAGCGGGGGTGCTCACGAAGTGACCTTCCCAATCGTACCCAAGTTCCCGAGCCGAGGTAACTTTGGTGATGACGGACACGTGGCCTTAGGGACGAGTCAGGGTTTCCTAAATTCCCCAAAATGAAATATTTATGTGGCGACTCTGTATCTAGCAAAACAGTCCATGTTTGGCACTTCTTTCTAAAAATCAGTTTTCAAAATGATTTGTCGGATTTGGACTCTTTGGTGATTTATCGGTCTTGCATTGCACTTCGCGAGATTAGATTCAGAATCGTGACATTGAGTCCTGAACTGTAGTGAGCCCAATGAACAAAACGGGATTCCCTCCCGGGACGTTTGGGGACGTCTACAGTTTCTAGCGACTCTGCTGGGGACTTAGAGAACTTGACTCGAACTCATGATATCTGGTTTTGACTACACTTATGTGTTTCTTTGCATTGCATTTGCATTGGTGCGCCTAGGACACCGTGTTTGCCGTATGCTATTCTTGAATGGTTTGCCGGAGGCTCGCTTCGAGAAGCGTGCCATAAGGCTGACCGGTTGCGGGCTCTGCCACGATGGGAACACAAACCCCGGTTTTTACCGAGGCATCCTTTCTGACCATTCGACCTAGTGCATATTCGGAATCCATAGTGGCCATTCCAAGCTAGGACAGGTTGCTTACCCATTTATAGGTTGTTTGAAACCGCTGCGTGCGTAGTGATACCCTAGCTCCTGACAAAATAGGACAGGGAAATCTTACCCCAACATAGGGATGTTTTGGCTCTCACTTGTTTGTTATGTGCTTTAGAGTGCGTCTCTACAGGAATGCATGTATCAGTTTACAAGTTTGGGTATCAGGCCTGAGGGCACCAGTTCAGTATTTTGGGAATTAGTTATCTCCGGGTATCAGATTCAGTTTTGAGGCAGTAATTTGGGGAACAGTAATTCAGTTATATCTGCGGGTATCTGTCTTGGTAAAATTGAGCTGAGATGTTGCCTACTTTATCTTTCAGTTCAGAGATTCAGTTTGGAGCAGCCAGCATTCTCCTTTGTTAAGGCAAGACCAGTTAAGGCTTACTAGTTCACCTGCTCCGTCAGTCACCAGTTATATCATCTCCGTTCAGTTCAGCAGACTTATGATGACACAAGATTCAGAGGAAATTGTGGTTATGGCAGCCGCATTGGATCAAGGAATCATCTTGCACGATGAGACCAATGTTAAAGTACCGCATCTGCCTAGGTCGCCTGTCGCGCACGGTCAGGACGCCCTAGTTGTTTCAAGCTCGTAAGCCCACCACGTCTGAATTGATAGGAATGATTGGCGATCTTCAGCGATCTGTGGCTGATCTCGCCTACGGAATGTCGGCTTCACCACCAACCACATCCTACGCCGGGAATTTCGTACCGCAGGAGCCCCCGCTATTGGGGCGAATTGTAATCGAGCTCAGCCAACCTGAGGCTGTTTTAAGCTATGGCCATGACATGTCAACAACAACCGGGTTCCACTCTAATGTAGCAACCCAAACCCTCGATCAAGCTGAGGCTAGAAGTAAGGACAAAGTGGGAACAGATGCTGATCCTGTTGAACAACTGCTGTGGGCAGTCGAGGCTTTGAAGGCCGGAGGATTGAGTAAACAACAAATATTCGCAGTTGTGGCTAAAACTGTGGATGACGCTTTCCCCGCCCCGACCGAGGGCAGTTCGAGCTAGGCAGAAAATCGGGATAGGAATTGTCATACCAGAACCGTTTCTTCCAACCCTAACTCTACACCTGGAAAGGATCAGAAAGCCAAGGCAGCACCTGCCGATCCTTTTGCTAGTGCGTCCAGCAAAAGTCAGCAAACCTCGAAGTATCTACCCCGAGGTCGCAAGGTATTCCACGCCCTTTATATGCCTTTGTCTAAGGCGCTCCAGATCCTTGCCGAAAAGGGCCATCTTAGACCCCTTGAACCTCGGCCTCTCCCGAAGAATCGCCCTCCCTCACATGATGCTACCTTGTACTGCGCGTACCACCAGCAAACCAGTCATAGCACCGACAACTGTTTCCGTCTTCGTCATGAAGTACATGATTTGATCGACAATGAGGTCATCCTCCCACCTACCTCAGCAAAGTCTGTCACTGCTGAGTTATTAGATTTCGAGGATACCACAAGTATGTGATCAGAAGTTGGTCCACCTGCGGGCGGCGCTTAGTTTACTTCGGATGTGGCGTATGGCACGCACTTTGGAGCATTTGCGAATGCTAGTTTTGCACTTTCTGACTTGGGTATTTAGTCAGTTTTGTTATCTTGTAAATAAGCAGTCTTTTTGTACTATGTCAGTCGGGTCTGTCTTGTTGTGTCGAGTCAGTCCTGTTGTACAGAAGTTCGGTGATTTCAGGGGTGTTACCTCGGATATCACTATTTTATTTTGTGTTTATCTTTTGGCTTTCTCTTGAGTCTGTTTCTGCTATGGAGCCAGTTGCAACCCAGAAATCTGAATGAAACAGTTGTGGCTGTCATGTTTTTTGTGCCTATTGCTACTTTGAGCCTGTTGTGCCAGCAAGTTTGAATGAAACGGCAGTACTGTTTGCCTACTTTTCTGTGCCTCGAACTCATTGCATTGACCTAAGTTTTTCAAAACCCTTTTGAACACTGTGGTGAAAACGAAGAGGAAGGAATTTCTTAGGATTTGCAAAAACTTGATCAATTGAGAGGAAGAGAGGCGTGCTAAGCCCTTAATGAATGAGATCATGCTTGTTAGTATGAGTATTAGGAAGGATCCTAGCTTGATCCAGATTGGTTCCGCACTGTCTTTAGCGCGAGCGACTAGTCGCTTTCTTAAAAAATTTCAAAAAATGTTGCGAAGACCTGTGTAGAATCGCTCTTGAGATTGCGTAGCCTAGGATCACTCTCAGCCTCGAGACTCGCCCCCTTTTGCTTTCAAACCTTGAACTTGGATTCAGAATGTTCAACGGCTGATCACAATGTGAGGCCTGTGTGGCCAGATTCGAAGCAGCCCTCAAACTAAGGGCAAGGAGGTCAGATCAAGAAGGTCAGACGTCGTCAAAAGAAGCTTGCAAAGCTAGATCAAAAGCACCCCTTGAACTAGGGGCAAAAAATATCAGACGTACTCGAAGAGCCGAAGATGGATCATTCTGCAAATCAATGAACACTGGCAAGAATGCCAAATCCCAGAAGGGAGGAAAGAAGAAAGTTTGTACTGAAGGACAACTGAGTTCCTATCCACAACACTAGGGGCAAATTCAGCCCCCATTGGATGGACTTCTACATCATCAGTGAACAACTGCCATTCTTTTGGATTCAAATGGCTTAGAGATCCTGTGACTGATTAACATGGACGAAGCTACACTTTTCCCCTTGAGAGGCTCGCTGGGCCGAAAACCCAAAAGGGCGACCCAGGCAAAAGTTAGAGCAAGAAAAAGAAGAAAAAGAACAAAAAAAAAAGAGAAAGATACAAAGAATGAAAAAAAAAAAAGAAAAGAAGAAAAATGAAGAAAATGAAAAGAAAAGATGAAAAAGAAAAAAGTGGAAAAGAAATGAAAAGAATTGAAAAGAAAAGAAGAACAAAGCTCGCAAGGTTGAAAACCCAGAATGGGTGGCCTTGGCAAAAGTTAGAGCGCAAAAGGAGAGATTAATACCCGAGTGTACCTTACCCCGAGTTACGTAAGGCTTGATTCCCATCTTTGGGATACGTAGGCAACTTCATTCTGAAGTCCAGCCATAAAACACTTCAAATTCGACTGTGTCCATGTAATGGTTCTGGTCATCTTTGTCTTCTCTGTATCCGAGAATTCGTTTGTAATTGTCACTGTGAGGACTGGTTGCCATATGCTGCGGCGCTATTCAAATTAGGGGCAACTTTCCGTTGCCATACGATGCGCTGCGGTGCCATTCAAACAAGGGGCAACTTTCCGTTGCCATGCAGTGCCATTCAGACAAGGGGCAATTCTCCTTCGGGTCTGAGGTTGTGCATCTCGAGAGTAGGTTCCGTGCTCGTTGAGCAGTGACCGTTTGCAAAAGCAGTTTTGAGAATTTTTACTGACGTTGACTAATTCTCTTGAGAATTATTCCATCTGTCCAAAACTGGACCATTTCTTGGACCCAAAAAAGGAAAATTTTCAGTGCTTATAAGCAACCTGCATGATTTAAATCAGAAAATCGAACAAGCATGTTAATCTAACTCTCATATTGATCAAAATTGTTTTAGAAAGCCAAAACAAAAAATGGTCAAACTGATGAACTAGGGGCGCAGTTGAGTCAGGCTTCCTGTCTTTTCTCGTTGTCAATGCACTTGCCAGAAAGGGCACTCTACTTGCCGGAAAGGGCATCGTATTCGCAGAAAGGGCACAGTTGAAGCTGTCAACAAAGGGGCTGAAAGCTCTCTCATCCTCTGAGCAACGAGGTACCAACCAAGTGCGAAGCATGAATTGGAATGGATCAAGATACTCCACTCCCTCATCCGGGGCATCGACTAGACGTCACCAAAAAAAGAAAATCTAGTAGAATGCTACGGGCGTGAGCCCGCAACTTCTTGTTTATCCATCAACCACCTAGGGGAGGGATAAAAAATGAGAGATTGAAGAATAGAGAGATGTGCGCTGAGAGAAAAAGTGAGGAAAGGGCTTTTTTCAGAAAAACAGAGCCTGAGGGCCGAGTGATGTGAGAATCACAAATTAGAAAGGGTAGGAAACAAATACCCAGAGAAACTGGCTCCTCGCGATCTGAGAGTTCTCTCGTCTTTCCAATACGTCTGAGTGTCGTGTCTTTTGCTTTCTCTCGATTCTTGTTTTGAGTCGTTTCGAGTGTCACTCAGTGTGTTTAGGTTGTTTTACCTTGTTTTTCCTTCGTTGAGTTGTATTTAGGTTGTTCTACCTTTGTTTTCCGTTGTTGAGTCGTTTTGGCTGTGGTCAGTTGTAGGCTCAATACCCGGTTGAGAACTCATTCTCATTTCAATTTCAAAAAAAAAAAAAAAATCGCTTTGTGTTCAGAGTGTTGTGCCATTCTCCATGTTTGTGCAAAACGAGATTTTGTTCTTTCAAAAACCACAGGGTTCAACCCGGGTCATGTGAAAACAGTAAAACTAGGACCTATCTGAAGCTATATAGGTTCCAGACTTCGAAGCAAAGGAAAAAAAAAAGAAGAGAAAATGTCGGGCATCTGAGTTTGTTTCAACTTCTGCAAGTTCCTTCGCCGCATCCTGTATGTTCAGAATGAGCTGTGTGTTCAAAATTAAAAGACTACTGTGTTATGAGCCGTGTGTTCAAATCGAGCAGTGTTGTGTTATGAGCTGCGTGTTCAAAATTGAAAATGTATAAGCTGCGTGTTCAAAGTGGAATGTGTGAGCTGCGTGCTCAAAATGAAGTGAATGAGCTGTGTGTTCAGAAATGAAAATTTATGAGCTGCGTGTTCAAAATTTAGAATGAGCGGCGTGCAAATGAAAACGTATGAGCTGCGTGTTCAGAAGTGGAATGTGTGAGCTGCGTGTTCAAAATGAAGTGAATGAGCTGTGTGTTCAGAAATGAAAAGTTTGAGCTGCATGTTCAGATTTAAAAATGAGCTGTGTGCAAATGAAATGAATGAGCTGTGTGTTCAGAAGTGAAGTGTATGAACTGTGTGTTTAGTATGAGCTGCGTACAAACGAAAATGGGCTGCGTGTTTAGAAATTCAAAAGTTTGGGCTGCGTGTTCACATTCAAAAATGGGCTGCGTGTTCAGAAGTTCAAAAGTTTGGGCTGCGTGTTCAACTTTCAAACAAATGTGTGCTGCGTGTTCACATTCAAAAATGGGCTGCGTGTTCAGAAGTTCAAAAGTTTGGGCTGCGTGTTCAACTTTCAACAAGAGTGTGCTGCGTGTTCACAATAAAAAATGGGCTGCGTGTTCAGAAATTCAAAAGTTTGGGCTGCGTGTTCAACTTTCAACTAGTGTGTGCTGCGTGTTCACAATAAAAAATGGGCTGCGTGTTCAAAAGTTCAAAAGTTTGGGCTGCGTGTTCAACTTTCAAACAAATGTGTGCTGCGTGTTCACAATAAAAAATGGGCTGCGTGTTCACAAGTTCAAAAGTTTGGGTTGCGTGTTCAACTTTCAACAAGAGTGTGCTGTGTGTTCACAATCAAAAATGGGCTGCGTGTTCAGAAATTCAAAAGTTTGGGCTGCATGTTTAACTTTCAACAAGAGTGTGCTGCGTGTTCACAATAAAAAATGAGCTGCGTGTTCAGAAATTCAAAAGTTTGGGCTGCGTGTTCAACTTTCAACAAGAGTGTGCTGCGTGTTCACAATAAAAAATGGGCTGCGTGTTCAGAAATTCAAAAGTTTGGGCTGCGTGTTCGACTTTCAACAAGTGTGTGCTGCGTGTTCACATTTGAAAATGGGCTGCGTGTTCAGAAATTCAAAAGTTTGAGCTGCGTGTTCAACTTTCAAAAACTGTGGGCTGTGTGTTCACAACAACAAGTTTGAGCTGTGTGTTCAGATTTCAAGAAAATGTGGGTCGCGTGTTCACCGCAAGAGTTTGAGCTGTGTTCAGATTTCAAGAAATTGTGGGCTGCGTGTTCGCGACAAAAGTTTGAGCTATGTGTTCAGATTTAAAAAATGTGGGTTGCGTGTTCACGCCAAAAGTTTGAGCTGCGTGTTCAGAAATTCAAGTGCTTGAGCTGTGTGTTCAAAATGCAAACCAAATGCTGTGTTATGGACTGAGTGTTCAGATTGAGCAGTGTTATGAGCTGTGTTCCCCAAATGAGCTGTGTGCCCGAAACGAGTTGTGTGCCCGAAGAATGAGCTGTGTGCCCGAAATGAGCTGTGTGCCCGAAGAATGAGCTGTGTGCTAGAAACGAGCTGTGTGCCCGAAGAATGAGCTATGTGCCCGAAATGAGCTGTGTGCCCGAAAATAAGCTTGTGTGCCAGAAAAATGAGCTGTGTGCCCGAAAATGAGTTGTGTGCCCGAAATGAGTCGTGTGCCCGAAATGAGCTGTGTGCTCGAAAATGAGCTTCGTGCCCAAAAATGAGCTGTGTGCTCGAAAAATGAGCTGTGTGCCCCCAAATGAGCTGTGTGCCCCTAAATGAGCCGTGCGCCCGAAATGAGCTGTGTGCCCGAAAAATAAGCTGTATGCCCGAAATGAGCTGTGCGCTCGAAAAATGAGCCGTGTGCCCGAGATCTGCCGTGTGCCCGAAATAAGCTGTGTGCTCGAAAAATGAGCCGTGCACCCCAAACGAGCTGTGTGCTCCCGAATGAGCTGTGTGCCCAAAAGGGCTGTGCGCCCCAATAAACAGAGTGCTGTGTTCCGAGCTGCGTGCCAAATGAACGGAATATTGTGTTATGAGCTGCGTGCCAAACAAACAAAGTGTTGTGTTATGAGTTGTGTGCCAAATGAATGGAATGCTATGTCGTAAGCTGTGTGCCAAGTCTTGCATTGTGCATGCATTTTATCGTGCTATTTTGCGCATCGCACTGTTTTGTGCACCTTTATTTGCATAGAAGATGCATTTTATCGCGCTATGTTTCGCATCGCACTATTTTGTGCACCTTACCTGCATTGTGCATACATTTCACTCACGCTTTCTTGCGCATCGCACTGTCTTGTGCAGTTTATCACTCGCGCTTTCTTGCACATTGCACTATTTTGTGCAATTTACACTCGCGCTTTCTTGCGCATCGCACTGTCTTGTGCACTCTCTGGTCTGGGAGACCTTAAACTCTCTGGTCTGGGAGACCTTAAATCTTGCATCTTTATTCGCACTGTCTTGTGCGCTCTCTGGTCTGGGAGACCTTAAATCCTCTGGTCTAGGAGACCTTAAATCCTGCATTGCATTGTTCGCACTGTCTTGTGCACTCTCCGGTCTAGGAGACCTTAAATCCTCTAAAGGTGCAATTCCTTTGGTGTTTGTCGTGCCCGAACGACTTCTGGTGGTCTGGTATAGCCACCTGCCTGTGTTTGCAGTGAGTTCCTAGGAGATCAACTGAGATGGTGGAAACTAGAGTTCGAATGGCTCATGCCTAGAACGCAAAGGTTCAGGATTTCCGAGACTAAAGTCTGGTTTAAATACCTAGGGTATATCCTCGGCTTGTAATTTGTATGGCAGCCCCATAGATTGAGATAGCATGTGTATGCCCCTCAATTCTGGATACTGAACCAACCTAGTCTGTCACCCTGTTGGAGAATAGGGAAAGCTGCGACCACAGTCAGGAGAAAAGTAGTACCTGTGGTCCAACCGAGAAGAAGGGGAAGATTCCCACATCAGCATGATGTAGGACATTGCCGAGGTAGGTCATTGCCAATTGCCCCTGTAAGGTACCTTCGCTTCCTAACTGCTACATCATCTAGTATGTCTATTGCATTGCATATAGAATATGTTGCATGCCTGTACTGCATATCCATTATATTGACTGCATCCTTTCCATGTTAAACTTAGTCTGGCATGTGCCCATACTTTTCGCGATAAAGCATGGTTATGTGATTATGTGTACGCGCCCACACCACTAAGGGAATTGTGGTTTGAGGGTGGCGGCACCATTTCTGTGTTAGACATGGTTTGTTTTGTGTCTATGCCTTTTCTAGGCAAAATATGGTTTGGCCGCGCGCCTTATTCATTTCATCCATTGCATCCATCGCATCATATTTTAGTTTGTCGCATTCAGCATGTAGGATCACGATCTTTCCTCAGCAGATCATTCCTCACTTGTATCATACCACCCAATTACTTGTACTTTGTGGTCTCTCTGCGAAACACATAGTTTTGCATGTGCTCGCACCCCTTTCACGTCGAAACATGGTTCTGTTATGTGTAAGCATCCATGCTGAGTTGTGGCCAGTACTAGGATGTAGGCACTTAGCTTGTGTTAGGCGTCGTTCGGCTCGTGCCCACTGCATTTTCTGTGTTAAAAGTAGTTTGATTTTGTATCTCCATCCCTTTATGATATTTGTGTGGTTTTGTACTGCTTGTGGTTTGATCATCTCACATACATTGCATATCATTTGCATTGTTTCGTTACATTATACATTGTTTTCTAATATTGCATATCATTCGCGCTATCTTGCGCATCGCACTATCTTGTGCATTGCATATCATTCGCGCTATTTTGCGCATCGCGCTATGTTGCGCCTCGCACTGTTTTGTGCACTGCATCATTCGCGCTATCTTGCGCACCTCATCTGCACTTGTTAGTGCATTGCATTGTTGTAACAACCCTCATCACTGATCACTGATTGACCACTGATTACTGATACTGTCACTGATTACTGCTAAACTGAGACTGACCATGATTGATAATTGAATTGATTGAAATACCGAACTGACTGACTGAACTCCGAAACTGATTGATTGACTGTATCTGTTGAAATGCATGTCTATCTGTTTGACTGTTGAACTATCTGTTCATGTTTTATGCATTAAATTGCAAATTGAAGGCCTTGTCGGCGGCCGAATCTGAAATCGATTAGTATTTTATGCCAAATCGAATTAATATGATTTAATGGTATATTTAATTAAAGTGTTATTTGGTATGGTTAAATTAGATCAAACAATGTAATTACAATTTGGCCTTAATTACAACTTTGCATGTTAGTGGCCTACTTTACACATCACTTGAGCTCTAGAGATAACATTTCATCAGCCCATTCTTGAGCTCATAGCCGATTAGAGAGAGAGAATTAGGAGAAATATTGATATCAACATTTCATCTTGAATTGCTTGGAGATTTGAAGAATCATAGAAGAATTGCAAACTTGAGCCTTTTACCTCAAATTGAAAGCATAAGGTAGAGGAACCATCTTCTTGAACTTACATTTAAGTTAGTTCTTACATGATTCGTGTTATATTGAGGTTTAAAGTCAAGCTTTGGTTCAAAAATGTTGAATTGTAGCTTCTAGCACGCATGTATATATACATTGTTGAGTTTGGAGGTTTGATTTCATAGAAATCTTGCATGCATGTACATGTTTATGTTTAAGTCCATCGTTTCATCATGTTTTAAGAAGAATTGGCTCATTTGAGCAAGTGTTTGAAGCTTTGAAGTTGATTGAATTCATGGATATTGCATGTTCATCATGTTCTTGAATTTTGGTTTGAAATCATGCTTAATTGAACTACCTTTGGGCTTTGATTTCTCAAATTAATCTTTGAATCATGTTATTCTATGGATTTACAAATGTTTTCTAGAAAATTAGCCCAAGAGGATCGAAATTGGTGTTTCAAAAGTTGAATTTGAGCTTGAGGTTCAAATATGGAATTTCCAGAATTTGGACTCACGCTCGAGCGTGGAATTTGTACTCCCAACACTTTTGACTGTTTTGAAGTACGCTCGAGCGGGTAAGTATACGCTCGAGCGGAAACCTTTTATTGCATGTCCACTCGAGCGGAGTTAGTCACGCTCGAGCGGGACCCCTGTTTTCTGAAAATTCTGGAAATGTTTTCTGAGTGCATCTTTGCATCCTCTTTCCGTCCTAGGCATTCCTAGGGCATGTTTCATGCATCTTAAGGAGGATATTGATGTAGAACCACACCGAGGCAAATTAGGGATTAAGTTATTGATTTTCCCAACTGTGTAGCTTAGTGTGTGTTCAATCTGTAATTGTGTAGGGTTGGCATCTGGAGACGCTCTAGCTCATCTGTAGCCCAGAACTCTGTGAGTAGCAATGTTGTAAAGATGTGTTCAATTATGATTATTTTATGAACGACCAACTGAACTGTTTCTGAAGGAAATACTGTCTACTGAATGAACTGAATATCTTAATTATGGACTGTATTCGTGGCATCCATAGTAACTTACTGTTACTGTACTGTACTGCTACTGTCATAGATATCTCTGTCAGTTCTTATCTTGGAACTTCTGTTTACTGTTACGATGGCCATCATTCATTGTTTGATCTGTTAGGCCAGAGGCCATTCTGTATTTCTGATATGGAACAAAGTGCTGTACGGAACTAAGTGCTACAGTGTAAGCCACCTCTAGAATCTGTGCGAGACACCTCTTGGGTCCATACATATGTAAAATCTGGGCTTAAAGCCAATATGTGAAACCTGGAACAAAGTGCTGTACGGAACTAAGTGCTACAGTGTGAGCCACCTCTAGAACCCGTGCGAGACACCTCTTGAGTCCATAAGAACTGTACTGTTTTCTGAAATGTTACTGTTACTGTTACTGTTACTGCACTGTTACTGTTACTGCTACTGTACTGTTACCGTACTGTTACTGCATTGTACCGTTACTGCTACTATACTGTCACTGTACTGACACTACTACTACTGTACTGTTCTGCTAACGGATGTGCCACGTACGATTACTATGATTTCTAAATGACTGATATGGCATGAAATGTAAGCCACCGATCGTATAACTGATTTACCAAGGCAAACGAATGGTTAAAATACTGAAGGGACATTTTTTACTAACCTCTTTACGCATTATGTTATTCACTGGGCTTTAGCTCACTGCTCATATATATATGTAGGTGTTCAGGCACCGGACCGTTGCTAGGAGCGTCAGGCAAGCTTTTGTTTTGTCAGTCAACCACTGTGCCTCACCGTGAGGTTCTAAGCCCGTTCAAGCTTTGGCTTAGGGGTGTTTTAATATTCCCTGTCTGTCTCTGTAACTGTTTTGTTTACTGTATAGACTGTTATTGTCCTGTTTAATAGGGATTAGATCCCTGTTCTGAATGTACATGCATGTATAGACTGTCCTGTTATGATGTGTATACTGTTTGGTCACCGACTGTATATATGTATGAAAAGTCTTTTTGTATACAGACTGTCACAGCTCATTGGACATCGTTTATTTACTATATTGGCTTCCGCCATGCCCCTGTACTCTGTTTTACTGTTCTACTGTTAAGCAAGTCTTCGGTAATCACGGATTACTGGCCGGTTACGGTGCTAAACCCATAGGGGCGGGTTTGGGTCGTGACAGAGTGGTATCAGAGCGATACTTTACCACGAGTTATACCGCACACATGTGTCCAAGGGAGCTATAGGATGTCCTAGAAAAGTAATTAGGGCATTGCATGAACATGAGAAGTGTGTGTGGCCATGATTTGAATAAATGTGCTAATGTGTTAATGTGTTTAAGTATGCAACTGTCTATGCTTATGATTACCGTACTGTCTATGGTGAAATGAACGCGACCTATATGTATACTTAAGGAAGTTAGGTGGTATAACATGTAATGTCAATGTTAATACCGAATATGGAATCTATGTGATTATGGACGGGTGGTAGTAAAGGGTCATGTGACCGTACCTGAGTTGAATTGAAAGCATACACATGTCTGATATGAAATAAAACGTGAAATCAGTAAGAACCTCTCCTGGATTGATAATCATCCTGTTGTGTGTAACCAAGGGAAAGGGCGAGGATTGTGAACGAAACTAAATCTTCTGACTGAGGACTAATAGGCTAGAATGAATGATTGAAGCCTTAATCGAAAATCTGAGATAATAAAAGCAGACATACGTGCCTGAACCAACTGAATATGAACTGATGACACTGATACAGAAACCCAACAAACTGAAGCCACCAGAATTTCTAGGAGGTATCGAACCACTGAAAGCTGAGGCTTGGGTTTAGAAACCGAGAAAATACATGAAGTTTTCTTCGAAAAATGTGTTTCCCCAATGCATCCAAGATAGGGAAATATCTGAGTTTGAATAACGTGAGTAAGGTGATAAGACTGTGGTCGAATATGGGGGAAAATTTACCCACCTGATGGATACTGACTGTAATGAATGGAAAATTTTGAAGAGGAATGACCAGTAATTCAATGAGCCTAAATCTCCACCCTAGTTCCAGAAAATGCTCGAACACTAAAATGACTGACGCATGTATTACCTTAATTATGTGGAATTGCCTATACGAACATTTGTGTGGAGATCGTACATTTCCTAATTTGATATAGACTGTGGACATATTGGCTGAACCAATTGAATTACTGAATTTATGAACCCTATGCTATGAGAATTGTAGGGACTTGTGAGCAATGAGAATTTGTTGTTAGGTCCTTGTGTCGTATTGCTACAACTGAATGTGACTGTTAGGTATGACCTTTTGAACTGTGTTAGAACTATCGAACGTGGGAATACCTTATGATTGACTGTAATTCGAGAAATCTGTACAACTATGATTCGGACTGAACCGTTATGTATTGACGGACATCATTGAATGAACGGACCCTTGAACTCGAATTATATACGTGAACTGTTTGTGTGTGGGACTTCTGAAATTAAGAACCCATATTGGTTTGTAAGGATGAACTACTGCGTATGAATTTGCGAATGAATGCTTACATGATAATTGATTTTAGACTCACACCTGTATATACGTTCCCATGCTTGTAATACTGTTAGGACTGTCAGGAATGGACTGTGGTTAATGAACCTTTCGAGATTTACTGTTTAATGCAGACTATGTGCAACACCGTGAAACCTTATGTTAACAATTACCTATGCTATGAAAACTGTTTGGACTCATGTACATGTTCGCATACCTTTGCTTAAGGATGTTACTAGACTGGGTAGACTTATGACTTGCTACCTTAACTATCGTATCTGGGGAAAACTATTTTGTATTGTACATTGAACTTGTGAATCCGTATCGGGAATATTAGTAGACTCTGAACATGCACATACATGACAATACCTTTGCTCGGAATGATTGTTATGTTATTTGTTCAATAATTTAACCGTTGGGACTATTACTCTGGGATTGTGCGACTGAATAAAGATTTTGACTGATAAACTCTTGACTGTGAATCGTGATTGTGAAACTACTGACTATGTACCGAAATGACTGGAGTATGAACTAATGTACCTCATCTGGAAATGACAAGAATGAAACTGTTACCTGATCCGATCTGATAGAACAGTGGGTTGATGAAACCCTTTGTGTAACTAATGGAACTTCTGTTTGATGCTTGTGCTTCGAACTTTTACTTGATATGATTGGACAGAACTTGCATCTGAAATGACCTAGTCGAACTTTCATCGATTTGACTTAAGAAAACTCTTATTGAGAGCTATTACCTGATTTGCTTACAATATGGGGAAAACTGGGTACATGCCATGTGATTAATCACCCGGTATTACCGTATGACTATGAACTTGTTTGACTAGGGAATGATAGTTTTGGCGATTACCGTACTTCAGAACTGATGGGATTTGTTGACAGCAAACTGGTTTTGATTATAAACCCTCACTATCCGAAAGTATATGTAATCAGTATGACTGCTTCCGTATTGATACATAGTATGATCGAATCTGTGAGGACTGAAACTGATGAATAGTATGTGAATGATTACTTCAGAACCCTGCCTACTGTAATGGGAGTAATGTACAAATTCGCCTTATGTTCCCGATAACTCCCGAATGAACTGGACTGACTGTGATGGATTACCGAACTGAGAACCAAATTGAACAAGACCGAATGTATGGCTCGGAACCGAATGAGTCGAATCTCTATAACTTAGCGGGGGACCTACTTTTGAAAATGAGGCCAGTACAATCTATAACCCCGATAAGCACTTGATATAAGAAACGTGCACAATAATACAGTAAAAATTGTGCGCAACTGTATTCATGATTCTGTGTCACGAAATAAGTTTTGTTTTCTGAAATGCTATATGCCGTATACTGATTGAGTGTTCAACCTCTGATATGTATTCGTGACTCTTAATATTATGTGATATATGTTAGCTGCCCGGTATCGGAGGTTCCTTATGGAACTTATATCTGTCTGCACTCTGTTACCCGTACCGAAGGCCTCGTCACGAGGGCTCAGCTTCTGTTCTGTATCTGAATCTGTTCCTGACTTTAAAACCTGACTAGGTATAAGACTCCATTATAATTCGAACCCTAATCTCTGTATGCGATTTATGATTCTATTCCTGTGCACTGCTAAGATTGAGATTGGGTCATGAAACTGTTATGAATATGATTATGCTCCTGTGAAAGAGTGAAAGTTACTGTTATGTTAAGCGTCATCTCCGTTGTCGTATGTTAATTCGAGTTTGGAGGACCAAACTCTTTATAAGGAGGGAAGACTGTAACAACCCTCATCACTGATCACTGATTGACCACTGATTACTGCTAAACTGAGACTGACCATGATTGATAATTGAATTGATTGAAATACCGAACTGACTGACTGAACTCCGAAACTGATTGATTGACTGTATCTGTTAAAATGCATGTCTATCTGTTTGACTGTTGAACTATCAATTCATGTTTTTTGCATTAAATTGCAAATTGAAGGCCTTGTCGGCGGCCAAATCTGAAATCGATTAGTATTTTATGCCAATTGGAATTAATATGATTTAATGGTATATTTAATTAAAGTGTTATTTGGTATGGTTAAATTAGATCAAACAATGTAATTACAAGAGTTTGGCCTTAATTAAAACTTTGCCATGTTAGTGGCCTACTTTACACATCACTTGAGCCTCTAGAGATAACATTTCATCAGCCCATTCTTGAGCTCATAGCCGATTAGAGAGAGAGAGAGAGAATTAGGAGAAATATTGATATCAACATTTCATCTTGAATTGCTTGGAGATTTGAAGAATCATAGAAGAATTGCAAACTTGAGCCTTTATACCTCAAATTGAAAGCATAAGGTAGAGGAACCATCTTCTTGAACTTACATTTAAGTTAGTTCTTACATGATTCATGTTATATTGAGGTTTAAAGTCAAGCTTTGGTTCAAAAATGTTGAATTGTAGCTTCTAGCACGCATGCATGTATACATTGTTGAGTTTGGAGGTTTGATTTCATAGAAATCTTGCATGCATGTACATGTTTATGTTTAAGTCCATGGTTTCATCATGTTTTAAGAAGAATTGGCTCATTTGAGCAAGTGTTTGATGCTTTGAAGTTGATTGAATTCATGGATATTGCATGTTCATCATGTTCTTGAATTTTGGTTTGAAATCATGTTTAATTGAACTACCTTTGGGCTTTGATTTCTCAAATTAATCTTTGAATCATGTTATTCTATGGATTTACAAATGTTTTCCAGAAAATTAGCCCAAGAGGATCGAAATTGGTGTTTCAAAAGTTGAATTTGAGCTTAGGTTCAAATCTGGAATTTCCAGAATTTGGACTCACGCTCGAGCGGGGTGACTAGCGCTCAAGCGTGGAATTCGTGCTCCCAGCACTTTTGACTGTTTTGAAGTACGCTCGAGCGGGTAAGTATTTGCTCGAGCGGAAACCTTTTATTGCATGTCCGCTCGAGCGGAGTTAGTCAAGCTCGAACGGGACCCCTGTTTTCTGAAAATTCTGGAAATGTTTTCTGAGTGCATCTTTGCATCCTCTTTCCATCCTAGGCATTCCTAGGGCATGTTTCATGCATCTTAAGGAGGATATTGATGTAGAACCACACCGAGGCAAATTAGGGATTAAGTTATTATTTTCCAACTGTGTAGCTTAGTGTGTGTTTAATCTGTAATTGTGTAGGGTTGGCATCTGGAGACGCTCTAGCTCATCTGTAGCCCAGAACTCTATGAGTAGCAATGTTGTAAAGATGTGTTCAATTATGATTATTTTATGAACGACCAACTGAACTGTTTCTGAAGGAAATACTGTCTACTGAATGAACTAATGTCTTAATTATGGACTGTATTCGTGGCATCCATAGCAACTTACTGTTACTGTATTGTACTGCTACTGTCATAGATATCTCTGTCAGTTCTTATCTTGGAACTTCTGTTTACTGTTACGATGGCCATCATTCACTGTTTGATCTGTTAGGCCAGAGGCCATTCTGTATTTCTGATATGGAACAAAGTGCTATACGGAACTAAGTGCTACAGTGTGAGCCACCTCTAGAATCTGTGCGAGACACCTCTTGGGTCCATACATATGTAAAATCTGGGCTTAAAGTCAATCTGTGAAACCTGGAACAAAGTGCTGTACGGAACTAAGTGCTACAGTGCGAGCCACCTCTAGAACCCGTACGAGACACCTCTTGAGTCCATAAGAACTGTACTATTTTCTGAAATGTTACTATTACTGTTACTGCACTGTTATTGTTACTGCTACTATACTGCTACTACTGTTACTGCATTGTACTGTTACTGCTACTATACTGTCACTGTACTGACACTACTACTACTGTGTGTTCTGCTAACGGATGTGCCACGTACGATTACTATGATTTCTAAATGACTGATATGGCATGAAATGTAAGCCACCGATCGTATAACTGATTTACCAAGGCAAATGACTGGTTAAAATACTGAAGGGACATTCTTTGCTAACCTCTTACGCATTATGTTATTCACTGTTTAGCTTACTGCTCATATATATATGTAGGTGTTCAAGGCACCGGACCGCTGCTAGGAGCGTCAGGCAAGCTTTTGTTTTGTCAGTCAACCACTGTGCCTCACGTGAGGTTCCAATCCCGTTCAAGCTTTGGCTTAGGGGTGTTTTAATATTCCCGTCTGTCTCTGTAACTGTTTTGTTTACTGTATAGACTGTATAGACTGTTACTGTCCTGTTTAATAGGGATTAGATCCCTGTTCTGAATGTACATGCATGTATAGACTGTCCTGTTATGATGTGCATACTGTTTGGTCACCAACTGTATATATGTATGAAAAGTCTTTTTGCATACAGACTGTCACAGCTCATTGGATATCGTTTATTTACTGTATTGGCTTCCGTCATGCCCCTGTACTCTGTTTTACTGTTCTACTGTTAAGCAGGCCTTCGGTAATCACGGATTACTGGCCGGTTACGGTGCTAAACCATAGGGGCGGGTTTGGGTCGTGACAATTGTTTTGCATCCCTACCGCATTGTTATGCGTTACACTTAGGTTGCATTGTTTTGCATCCCTTCCGCATTATTATGCGTTACACTTAGGTTACATTGTTTTGCATCCCTTCCGCATTATTATGCGTCACTCCTAGGTTGCATTGTCTTACATCCCTTCCGCATTGTTACACGTCACACTTAGGATGCATTGTCATGCACCCCTTCACCTGCGTTGTCACGCACTTCTCACTTGCATTGCTATGCATGTTTCTAAGAATATTGTACCTGTTAAGTTTTCTTCCTTTTTCAGGCACGATATTGTATGTACGGTTCATTTGAAGCTGGCACGACCAAACGAGCCTCACAGGTATTGCATCCTCCGTGTGAGACGTAGCGAGAATTGTATAATTCTCTTACACCCTTTCTACATGAGTTGTAGTTAAGTTTGCATATGCTTGGTTAAAACTGTTGCATGATGTGCTTCGTTACAGCTTTCTTTGCATGATCATGAGTTCCGTTCGGCTTTGTGCATGTCGTTTTGCATTTTGCCCCTGCCTGCAGGCACATCTCTTGCTTATCTTGCCTGTTTGTCTAAGTCTTCGGCCTTGTCAAAAATGGGTCGTCTCTGGGCTTTGACATTCACTCCCGTCACTTATGACTTTCGAGTTCTGTCAAAGAGGGGCAACTGTAGACACCCCATTTTTGACCGACCTTAAGACTCGGACGTCATTGATTGAGCGCTCGGTTATTGCGCATGTTGTGCTCGTTCTGAGGTTACGGGGTCTCGGCTGAGAGCCTTGCCTCCGGACTTCGGGACCCTTTTGTGCTTTGCCTCGGTTTGCGAATCAGGTCTTGTTTTCTCTTCCCGAAGGGAGGGAGAGGTCTCATAGACCATCTCTCAGTGGCCGTAGGCTACTTTTCGTGGTCGTAGACCACTGTTCCCGTTTGGAGACCAATTTTCGATTTTCGAAGCCGTCGGCCGTGCGCCTTGGTTCGGGACCGCTTAACTTTCTCCGTCTGCTCCGATTTTTGGCACACACCTTGTTTCCTCTCTCT
This sequence comes from Camellia japonica, assembly GCA_030407325.1. NCBI lineage: Eukaryota > Viridiplantae > Streptophyta > Magnoliopsida > Ericales > Theaceae > Camellia > Camellia japonica. Next base: position 127,004,320 of record JAPPVO010000017.1, on the reverse strand, counting down.
AGAGGGACACTGTGGCCCGGGATACCACCTTCGTGGTCGCACGCCACTTTCGATGCTTAATGGCCTGTTTTTGGGGCACCCGGCTGCGCGTTTCGGCCCCCGAACCCTCGTTTTGCATCCGTCTTGGTTCATTTTTGGCAGGGACCTTATTTTCAGTGTTTGGAAGGTGGTACGGGAGTGGGAGACCAGCAATTCTCTTGGAGACCACCTCTTCTCCTGCCGGCCGGTTTTCTTGTCAGGAAATTGGTCTCCTTGGCTTTTGAGCCACATTTTCTAGTCTCCCATACCACCACTGAGTTGTATTCACCTGGGAGACCACCAATATGGGCTGGCCGACCACCTTTTGAGCTTGACCCTTTTGAACTTGGTCGGCCGACCAGGGGGAGTGGTCGGCCGACCACCTGAACTGGTCGGTCAGCCTTCTGCTTTTTTGTCTCTCTGAATGCAATCCAGCTGTGCCAGCTGGGAGGCATTTGTTCCATCCTTCGAGGATTGACCGTCTTGTTTTGGCTTCTTAAAGAAGCTTGGCCCTTTACTTTTAGCTTCTAAGAGAAGCTTGACCTTTTGTTGAGCTTCTTGAGGAAGCTTGACCCCTTTGGTCTAGTTTCCTCAAGATGCTTGACCCTTTTGGTTTAACTTCCTTAAGAAGCTTGGCCCCTTTGCTCCAAGCTTCTAAGAGAAGCCTTGGACCTCTTCTTCTATAAGAGAGACCTTCCTCTCCATTTGCAAGGGTTGAGATTTTTGTGTCTAAAGCTTATACACTTCCCTCCATATCTCTCTACTTCAAGCTTCAAAAGTCCATAGTTCTTGGACCCTTTGCACTACACCTCCAAGCACAACACCTCCACTATCAACCTAAACACCTTGGAGCTCATTTTCAAAGGTTGAAGAGTTCCTACTTTGGTCCAGAAGCTGCTGGAGGTCTTCTCTACAAGGGTAACACTCATTCCCCCTTTTTAAGCATTGTTTTGTTTCACATCTTAGCTCCATATTTGCAAGCATATTTAGGCTTTGTCATAAACTGAAAAAAGTCTTGTTTTGAGCTTCTAAACATATTTGTTTAAGACTATTTTTCTGTTGGGGGTCATCTACCCCCTTGCATGCTTCATTTCCTCTTGTTTTAGGCCATGCATTAGGGCCTTTGTTGTGAGCTTTGTTGGCCCTTTTGACCACTAAAATCTAGCGGATTTTCAGTGGTTATTATGTGTTTTTGAACATCAAAATCAGAGAGAGGTGATCCTCTCACCCCTTGTTTTGTTTACTAGCTTTCTTGGCCTTTCAAAGGAGCCCCTATTTGCATGTTTTCAAGCCATGTTTTAGGCCACTTTTTGTGAGTTTTGTGACCTGCATAGGCTCTTTCCAGAGCCCTTTTTGCCATGTTGAATGTCTATTGTGCATGTGTAGAGTAATCCTCTTCAAGGCCTTTCAAAGGGGCCTTTACTTGCATGCTTCCTAGGCTCATTTCAGGCCCTTTTTAGTGAGTTTTAGGGCCATCATAACCTCTGTCCAGAGGTGGTTTTGCCATTTTGTATGTTCATCATGCATGTGTTGAATAACCCTCTTATTGGCCTTTCAAAGGAGCCCCTATTTGCATGTTTTCAAGCCATGTTTCAGGCCACTTTTTGTGAGTTTTGCGACCTTCATAGGCTCTGTCCAGAGCCCTTTTTTCCATGTTGAATGTCTATTGTGCATGTGTTGAATAACCCTCTTATTGGCCTTTCAAAAGAACATATCATTCTTGCATACATTGGCCATGTTTCCATGGGTTTTTGGGCATTATTTGGCATGGCATACTTCTGTTTTTGGCTGGTTTGGTGAGCTCTCATGTGCTTCATATAGTTGTAGTGCAAATCATGGTTCACTTGCTTGTATTGCATGATCTTTTAGCCCTTAATTCTAGCACTTTTTGGCCATGCCTTAGACTGATTTTGTGCATATTTTGGACTGCCTTAGCTCTGTTTTTGGGTCTCATGGTCGAATGATGTTTTTTTTGCATGCTTGTAATTCAATGTCCATGCTTAGTTTTGAGTTTCGAGGTCTATTACATGCATATACTGAGGTGTTTTCATGTTTTGGGGCCATTGCATATCATATTTCAGAGCTTACATGTATGCCATATTCCCATGATTTTCACTCTTTAAATGTGTTTGAGAGTTGGGCTTGAATGCCTCGTTTTTGGACCATTGCATGAGCTTCATTTCCATGCCTTTCGAGCCATCATTTTAGACCATTTTCCCACTGTCTTGGACCTGCCTAGGGTCTGTTTGGGGCTGGTTTTTCCCTTTGTGCATTGCTTTGTGTACCTCTAGTGTAATGCACTTCACTAGTTTCGGTATTCGGGCCATCTAGCATGCATCGTGTGAGGTGTTTGCATGATTCGGGACCATCTTACATGTAATTTCAGAGATGGAAAATGCGTGATTGTATGCCATATTTCATCCCTTGCCATGCTTTGATAGAGTTACATTCGGTGCCCTAGGTTTGGTCTCTTGCATTGGTGCATGTTTGCATGTGTTTTTGTTGCCTAATTCCATCATGTTTGGCCACTGATTTGGGTGTGGCTGAGGCTCGCCTATCTTGGTTTAAGTCCATCTTGCATTGTATATGCCATTTAGTCCATGTTGTTGCATGATTGACCATTGCATTGTGTATGCCTTGATCATTTCATTGTTAGTCTCCATGTGTGCATTGCGTATGCCATATAGTTTTCATGTGCATTGAGTATGCCATTGATTATTTCATAGCATTATGTATACTAGTAGCATGTTTGCATATCATCATTTACATGTTTGCATCATTTAGTGGCATTATGTTTAGATTGCATGTTAGAGTTGCATTCATGCATGCCATGTGTATTGCATCATGTTTGGAGTAGGGTTTAGTCCAAACACGGGAAACGAGGGACGTTTCGTACTCCAAGTGACGAAACGTGCCTCGATTCTCGGTCGCCGACACTCCGGATTACCCATGATGGAGTTTAGGCCTTGTTGTGCTTATATGTGCATTCATTTTACATTGAGTTGTGCAATCCGACTCCTCGGCCATCATGCATCGAGATGCGTGATTGGTGGCACGAGGATCGAGGACTATCCTCCCTAGAGCTTATGCAATGATGGGGAGAGTGGTCGTGCACACATATGTTGAAAATACTTTGCCATGCCCCTTTCTTGCTCTTTGTTGCAGCAAACCAGAAACTAGTAGCAAAAACTGGTCGGCAGTATCCCTACAGGTTCCCATGGTGGAGTTTCAGCCTGCTGGAGCTTTGTACAGTATTCTGGGACCAGTTGCAAACAGAGACAAATCGGGGCATCGTGAAGGATTTCCCGACAAGGGGACTGGAGCATGCATGCATCCCTATCATTCGGAATGGAGCTAAGGCAGTCCATTGCATTTAGATTTGCATGCTTTTTTTTTTTATGGCTTACTTAGTTAATTCGTTAATTGATTAATGTTGTGTAATAATTAGTTTAATTAGCTTAGATTAGCTAGTTTATTCTGTACTATTCATTCGGACCCTCTGAGTGAGGGCAATTGTGTAATAAGTGTGCGTGTGTGTGATGCATGTCTTCCAACCCCACTTCTTTCTCCCTTTTATTTACCAGCTTATGATGGTTAGTTTTAGGGCATGTTTCAATTAGCATTTATATGTTCGCATGCTTGCATTCATTCATCCGTATTGCATGCACCAGGCTCGGCGCATCATACTAACTGCATCGTATTTCAATTCCAAGTTGAATACATGATTTTTGTAGCATTTCATATGCCATCTTAGAATAGCCGAGCCTATCTTAGTTGCATACATGTATGTGTTGCATTAGGCATCTCAGTATAGTTAGGATTCATGCATGATTTCTAATTAGCTTCTTTCTTTGGCTTGGAGTACTTGGTATGTGTTTATGCTGTAGCACCCTTGCATGTGTGTGAGTGACTGCCATGATAGCATGCTT
>JAPPVO010000017.1:126885597-127000273 GCA_030407325.1 Camellia japonica | reverse complement strand
TTTTACAATTTTTTATTACATATTTTTCTATAAAAAGTCAAAAAATTAACCCAAATATTTATATTTTCTTCCTCAATTTTTTAGTCCAAAAAGATAAAAAGCGCACTTATTTAGGACACTCCAAACAACCCCTTAGTCCCAATGACCAAAGACTCGAAGTGATCTATGACTAGTACAAAAATGCCACTAATGTTGAGATATTTTTCCGCTTCTACAGATAGGGCAAGAGTGTAATTCAGATGAAGTTAGGAGCCCTTTTTCTGGGAATTCCAGGTGAATGAGAACAAAATCTAAAAGTATCTAACTTTGATTTATTTTTATAATAATAATAATAATATTAATTTTATATCTGATTAGTTAGTGTTATTTATGGTCTTTATTCCTTAAGATGTGGTAGTAATCTGGTGTGTCGAGGTGTAGTTTGTCAGCACCATTCGGTCCAATCCGAGGAGTGGGACCCAGAAGAATCTAATGCTTCTCTTTCTTTCATTTTCTCTCGTTTGGTAATTTGGTGGAACTGGGAGGAAAAGTATTTCCATTGAAAGGTATTTACAAATCTTTTTTCTGTTAACGGAATGGGACTCGTTTGGAAAACTATCACTTGTGGAAATTGGAATCTGAGGGTGATTGGTTGTCCACTTTCAAGCTGTTTGGTGCATTTTATTTTAACTGTTTATATTTATTTATTTTTACTTTAGATAAAAATTATTTTAAGAATTTTAATAAAAATAATTGTCTAAAAACTAAGAAGGGTTTTTAATTTTAATTATTTTTAACTTATAAACTGCACTTAGTACCATACGAAAAGAAACTCTACACTAATAGGAGTTAACAGACCCATAAAAAAAAACTTTGAACTAATTGAAATATTTGTTTGTGAAATAGGATTTAATGACTCAAACTGATTTGGATCTTGTTTGTGAAATTATTGTATTGATTTGGATCTTACTTAATTTCTCTCGTAATATTGAGGAGGTGTTTGGGAACTATGGGTAGAGACTATTTTAGCCTTAAAGTGAAAAATAGCCTTTTAGCCTAAAAAAAAAAATCAGCCTACCCCCATTGATTTTAAAAATAAAATAAAATAAATAAAATAGCAGCCGGCAGACCTACACTATCTGTGACAGTGTAGGTATATTTGTAATCATAACCTAGTCCCAAATGAGTAAATGACAATTTTACCGCTTTAGATTAATTTTGAAAAAAGTGAAATTAGGGACAAATTTGTCATTTCACTTTAAACATTATTTCAAATACATTTTTCAATGGACCGTCCTAGAGAGCTCGAATTCAGCCCCCCGAATCCCCCTAATTGATGAAACGACGTCGTTTCGTCGTTTGAATTTTTTTTTTTTTTTTCCGATCAGAAAATCAGAAGAAGACGAAGAAAGCAGAAGAAAGAAAGAAGAGAAGAAGAAAGAAGAAGAGAAGAAGGCAGAGCTGGGACGACGATCGGCGGAGGCAGAGCTGGGACGACGACGATCGGTGAGCTGGGACGATGATCGGCGAGCTGCGGAATGAAGGGGGCGGAATGGAGGGGCCGGAATGGAAGGGGCTCTCTGTCTCTCTGTTTCCCTCTCTCCTCTCCTCTTTCTTTCTCCCTCTTTCTCTTCTCCATCTGTTTTTCGGGAGATTCGGGGGGAGGGGAAATTAGGGGGACAAACCATTTTCCTTTTTCAATATAACAACTCAAATAAAAATCCAACCCAATTTTCCAAACACAAAAACTAAAATACCCTACTAAAATAGCTAAAAAGTCAAAAAACCTCTAAAATAGTCACTTCCCAAACACCCACTGAGTCAAACCGGATTAAGTTGGTGCAACTCAGCTTAATAGGAGAGAAAATTAAGAGAAATCCAACTCGACTGATAATTAAGAAAAATACAAAAGGAAATTTTTTACTGTCTCACTAGTAACTTAGACCTCGTTTAGAAACATGTTTTTTAAGTAATCTTTTAGTTTTTTAGCTAAAATATGATATAAAAAAATTAGTATGTTTGGAATAATTTTTTTTTATTTTTTTACGAAAAAATGTGCAAAAAGTAGAGAGAAAAGAGAATCTTTAACTTTTAGTATAAGTTGTTGGCTTTTTGATTTTTTTAATAATTTTTTGACTAAAAAAGTCACTTGCCAAATGAGGCCTTAAGGCCAACAAACTGATGCCAAAAAATGAGCAACATCATTTGATTAGTCCTAATCACAAGGAAGGGATGCCGAAAATAAGGTTAGGGACAACATTGGTTAACAAAGTAACCATAATAATATATGATATTTGAAAGTATATACTGGCTATGAAATTGCATCTTTTAACATATAATTTTAAGGGTCTGGCTTGGTCCAGTCCACCATCGGATTGGACCGTGCTGTTGGGTTCGTGGGAGCCTACCACGGGTCTTGTTTTGAAAATTTGAACTGTTCAATGTGTAGAACTCTTCGAGTACTATATGCCTGTAAAAAATTACGTTGATCGGATATCGATAGCTATATGATCAAATCAATTTTGTATAAAAAAATGGACGGTGAATAAATTAACGGTTGACAAAAAACTGATTTGATCATATAGCTATCAATATCCGATCAACGTGATTTTTTACAAACATATAGTACTCGAAGAGTTCTACACATTGAACGGTTCAGATTTTCAAAACGGGACCCGTGGTGGCTCCCACGGCCTAACAACACGGTCCAGTCCGATGGTAGATTGGACCAAAGCCAGACCCTAATTTTAACTGATCATAAAATTGTATATTCAAAATATAATTTCATTGCCATGTTGACAGTGACTGTAAGGATATGTTACGTTTGAAAAAAAGTATATTAAGGAGTTTTTAATTTTTTTTAAAATATCACATCATACCTGTCATATTGTCATATTTGAAAAAAGTACACTAATGAATTTTTAATTTTTTTGAAATAAAAGTTTTAGAGTGTCACGCCATACTCACTATGTTGTCCTATTTAGAAAAAGTATACTGAGAAGTTTTTAATTTTTTTGGAGTGTCACGTTAATATCTGCTTTATTGGACTATCACATTATACATGTCACATTAATAAAAATGGTAGAATTGTCCATCAAAACACTACCAAAATAAAAAAAATAGGACCATACATAAAGAAACTCTCTACTAATAGGAGTTAATAGATCAATAGAAAAAAATTTGGCCTAATTGAAATACTTATTTGTGAGATGCGATGTAATGGTAAATATCCATTTTTTAATACAGTTATAATAATTTATGGTTGAGTTTCACATTTGTGATAATGTTACACATTATTATAGTAATGTTACGCATTTTTTTATATCTAAAATATTTTTTAATTAAAAAATATGTAATATTATCACAAAAATATACAACATTATTACAAAATATATATCTTTATTTTTAAATAACAAATTGTGATAATTATACCAAAAAAATACTATTTGTCAAAAAAATTTATAATGGGAGTGTTTGGGAAAAAGGTTAGACCAAAATAACATACTAAAAGGCAAAATATATTAAAATAGTTAATAAGATAAAATATTACATTTAACTCATAATTATTTTATTTTTTCTCATAATTATCAAATTAATTAAAAAAAAATTAACCAACTTTTAAACATAAATATTTTAACAAAATTAAAATAATTAAATAACTAATTTTCTAGACAAGATGAATATATAATACATAATGGGCATGTTTGATTGGATGTATTAGAGTATGGGATTGAGATTATTAATCCGTGAGCTCAATTATCCTATATTTGTTTTAACATTTTGGTTTAGGATTATTAATACAATGAATAATTAATCCAACAAATTTGTAGAATTATTAGTGATGGGGTAATGGTAGGATTATTAATCTAATAAATAATTTATCCTATTAATTCAATTGGATAGTGAATATTAAGATTATTAATACATCATTATTAATCTTGTGAATCAAAACATAGTCAATAAGAATACGTGATCTTTTGGCAACCTTAGTAAAAGCTGCGTTTGTAGCTTAGGAAGAAAAAAGCCACATTAGTTTTTTTAGCAACAAATCATTTGGCACGATAAAAAAAAGCTACATGAAAAATTACAATTATATCCTTTGTATTATTTAGGATTATATATGGGTGAACATGTAAATTTTTTAAATTAGATGAAATAGTTTGATTATTTTATTATAATGTGACATTATAAATAAATATTAATAAAAAAATCAAAAATAACTTTTTATTAACTTTTCAAATCACATCCTAAAAAAATTTAAAAACTTAATAAAAAAATCAAAAATCACATTTTTACCATCTTTCCAAACTAACTATTGCATAGCGTTTCCCATAATTTTCAACTTGGAAGGATGAATGATTGAAGTCGGCACGTGATCGCGACATACTAAGGGGCCCACAACCAACGACATTACTTTCGATTCCGCGGGCAATGGCGGGACCCACCAACTCCCATCCAACAGACACTCTATGAAAAGCAGAGCGCCGCGTAATGACCCGAATTTACATGGTACCCACTGCCAACTTCTGCGGTGCGGGTCTAAATTCTCGAAAAAATCGCTTTTTTTATTTTTATTTTTTAAATATGTTAATTTTAGAAATTACACCATTCTCTAAACTCAATATATATTGGCATCATTTAGGGATTGACTATTTTAATTTTTAACTATTTTAATAGGTTAAATATTTATATTTAAAAAATAATTAAATTTTTTTACAGTTAAATATAATATTGTAAGAGAAAAAAAATAATTATAGATTTAATGTGATATTTTATTTTATTGACTATTTTAATCTATTTTCTCTTTTTGTAAATTTTAACTCAAAAAGTAAAAAAAAAAAAAAAAAACTTTTGTTAAACAAGGCCATTGTTTTTGTTATGCATGTATTCTGGACTAGATTAAGAATATGTTTGACATGATCTAAATAAGTACACTTTTTAACTTTTTATAAAAAGATGTGTAAAAAATTGAAAGGTGATGTAACTTAAAAATATATATATATATAAAAAAAGGTGTACTAATATAGAGAATGCCAATAGTACCTAAGTTTTTATAGTTCGAACAAAACTTTCGAAAGAAATTTTTCTGCGATTCATGACCTTAAGGATTTTATGTTGATTAGAGGAATTGAACCTGAAACAGAACTGATTGGGAGCTCGAATTTGAGCTCCCCCGAATGCCCTGAATTTCATTTTTTTTTTTTTTTCCAGCAGAAGAAGGAAGGAGGAGGAGGAGGAGGAAGGACTGGAGGGGGCCTACTCACAGGGGGAGGAGAGCGGAGGCGGGGCCAAAGGCGGCGGTCGAAGGCTGCGACGAGCTCGGAGGCGACGATCGGAGGCTGCGATGACCTCGGCTGGCGACCTCTCTTCTCTCTCTTTCTCTCTTCTTTTCTCTCCCTCTCCCCTCTGGTTCAGTCCGAAAATGGAGGAAGAAGAAGAAAGAAAAAAAAAAAACCTAATGCCCAAAACGACGTCGTTTTGGGCATTGGGGGCATTCGGGGTAGGGGAATTCGAGACACAAATCTTTATTCGAACCTGAAATTTAGATGGAGCAGACCCCTAAATTCCATATCTCAAGCCACTAGGCTTTGTTTGGCATCCTTAATTGGGGCTAAAATAGTCACAAAATGACAAAATAGATTAAAAATTTAATAAAAATAAAATATCACATTCAAATCATAATTTTTTCAATTTTTCTCTTACAAAAGTCAAAAATTTAAAAAGTACATCCTAAATGAAGCTTTTTAACCCAGACTGAAATGACCAAAAAACTACAAAAGCTAAAAAATCAACTGACTTCCCAAATGAAGACCAATGCCCCGTTTGTTTTCAGAGGTAGAATGGAAGAGATTAATAGTGAGAGGATTGTTAGTGAGGAGATTGATAATGAAGAGATTAGTAAAATTGTATTTGTTTTGATGATAGTTGTTGGTGTAATGATTTGTAAATTATTTTTATATAAAATAAATATAAAATAATAAAAAAATAAAAAAATTATTAAACATTAATGTTCAAAAAAAAAATGCCCAACATGTAAAAAATAAAAAATAAAAATTTTCAAAAAAAATAAAACAAATAAAACAATGATTTTTACTTAACAAAAAATACAAACAATTAAAGGATATTTACCAATAAATCTCATCTGACAAACAAGTACTCCAATTAGCCCTAAGTTTTTTATTGATTTGTTAAGTCCTATTAGTAGAGAGTTTATTTTCGCGTAGTGCTATTTTTTATTTTGGTAGTGTTTTGGTAGACAACTATACCCTTTTATTAATGTGACATGTATGATGTAATATTCTAATGTGGCAGGTATTAATGTGACATTCCAACGATGTGATACTCCAAAAATACTAAAAAAATTTTAGTGTACTTTTTTCAAATGTGACAAAGTGGCGGGTATAATGTGACACTCCAAAACTTTTACCCCCAAAAAACTAAAACTCCTTGGTGTACTTTTCTTAAATGTGGCAATGTAATAGGTATAATGTGACACTCTAAAAAAATAAAAAACTCCTTAGTGATGTGCAACTTCAAAAAAAAAAAAAAATCTTTAAGCCTCGTTTGGTAACAGGCCGGTTTAGCCAAAAAATCAAAAAGTAACTAAAAGTCAAAAAGCCAACAACCCATACCAAAAAGTCAAATATTATCTTTTCTCTCTACTTTTTGCACATCTTTTCGTAAAAAACCAAAAAGTCATCACAAACATACTAGTTTTTTTTAGCTCATATTTTAACCAAATAGTCAAAAAGTTACTAAATTAGCGTGTTCCCAAACGAGGTTAGTATATTTTTTCCAAATGTGACAACATGACGGATATGATTTGACACTCTAAAAAAATAAAAATTCATTGGTGTATTTTTTTCAAACATGACGGGTATGATGTGACACTCTAAAAAAATAAAAAGCTTCTTAGTGTACTTTTTCTAAACGAGACAACGTGACGGGTGTGATGTAACACTCTAAAAAAATAAAAACTTCTTAGTGTACTTTTTCAAACGTGACAACGTAACGGGAATGATGTGACACTCTAAAAAAAATAAAAAAACTCTTTAGTGTACACTTTTCCAAAAGTAACAACGTGACGGGTATGATTGACACTGTAAAAATAAATAAAAACTTCTTAGTGTTTTTTTTTTCCAAACGTGACAACATGACGGATATGATCTGGCACTTTAAAAAGAATAAAAGCTCATTAGTGTATTTTTTCCAAACGTGATGACGTAACGGGTATGATGTGACATTTTAAAAAAAATAAAAACTCCTTAATGTACTTTTTCTAAACGTGACAACGTGGTGGATATGATGTGACACTAAAAAAATTAAAAACTCTTAGTATATTTTTCTCAAATGTAACACTCCAACGTAGTGGATATGATGTGACACTAAAAACTTTTTAGTGTATGTTTTTCCAAATATAAACACTCTAATATGGCAGACAAATGAGTCATTACACATCCAAAAGGACTAAATGAATCATAAGAAAAAATATAGGACTATATGGATTACAAGTAATATAGGACTTATTGGTCAATCTTTCAAAAATTAAATATTAATGTTAAAAAAAAAACAATGCCCAACATGTAAAAAATAAAAAAAAAATAGTCTCAGAGGACTATTTTTTAATACCAAGTGCTGAAGGCTTATCCAAATCCCCTCCCTAAGGGAATTCATAATCTGGAGGGGATTACGAATGATGAGGGGTTACTACTGTAATCCCCTCACTGTTGTTCCTACTGTGCAGATAAAATGGCAGCGTTTTATGAGTTATTTTTTTTTTTGGATAAATCGGGGCTCTTTCACATTTTTTTTCCTTTCAGAATTAAACCCTAAACCCTAAAATAAAAGAAATAAATTTTAAGAATTAAACCCTAAACCCTAAAATAAAAAAATAAATTAAATAAATTTTAAGAATTAAACCCTAAATCCCCAAATAAAAAAATAAATAAATTAAGAATTAAACCCAAACTCTAAATTAAAAAAAATAAATTTTAAGAATTAAATCCTAAATCCTAAACTCTAAAATAAAAAAAAATGTAATTTATCACGTCAAAAAATGTAGTGAGAACATGGAAAAAAAAAAAAAAGGAAAAAAAAGACTGAAACGGCACAACAGTGACCCGCTCCCGATTACAAATCCTCTCTCTATCTCCCAAAATAAACATGGGGAAATTACTGGGAGGTCCCATGTGAAACATGTGGTGACCATTTAATCCCAAAACTTTTTGAGTGCTCCAAAAAGTCCTTTCCTTTATCTCTCTGGTTTTTGCCTCTCTTGTTACTGTTCATCATCAACAATGGGTTCATCAACATCAACAAAAAAAAATCTTCAGATCAATTTCGCATCCCAAAATTCGATGCTCTGTTTCTTCTTCTTCATCATCGACACCATCATCGTCAGTGTCGACGAAATTCGATCTTCGAACCTATTGGATGACTCTGATAGAAGAAATCAACCAGAAGCTAGATGAGGCCGTGCCTGTGAAGTACCCACAGCAGATCTACGAAGCTTGCTGTAGCTGTTGTAAGAATCTGCCATGAATATGGTTTTGTCAATTTCTCTCTCTTTCTCTCTCTATTTACAGATTTTTTTTGGGGATAGTTGTTGATCTATGGTTGTTGTTGTTGATGATAAAATAGATCTATAATATCATTGAAATAGATCTGTAATGACTTAGATTTGTACAGCTATCACACAGATTTGTAATGAGAAAATTTTCGAATTCTGAACAAGTAATTTTCGAGTTTTAGTTACAGGCGGTGAAAACTGTAAAATTTTGCAGTTTGAAATTTTTTTTTTTGTGCTGGAATGAATCATGGTTTAAAACTGTAAAATTTTGCAGTTTTATAACATGTAATTTTTTTTTTTTTTTTACAGTTTCATAACATGTTTTAAACATTCCGACGAGTCTCCGGCGACCGTTTGACGAAAGTCCGACGATAGTAAGATGTGAACAGTGTCTGTAAATTAAAAAAAAAAAAAAGGATTTTTTAGTAACAATTAAAAATGTATTGGACTAATTGGTGCAAATATTTTATTTTGGGATTAGCTGGATCTTGAACTTAGTACATGAGACTTATCAGTAAGTTCCCCAATAAACATAAAGATAGTGAGTTCTACCTCACTATCAATCTCAATCCCCTTCTCTATAACCCCAAACAAATGGGTCATAAAAGCCAACCCATGTGGTTAAAATTAATGGCCTTGTATTGCAAGTGGGCTTTGTGCTATTTTTTTTGACTAAAATCTACAACAAAAAAAAAAGATAAAATAGATTAAAATAATTAATAAGATAAATATTATATCAAATTCATAATATATTTTTTTTTTTTATAAATATCACATTTAATTATAAAAAAATTCAATCATCTTCCTGAATATAAAATTTTATAAAAATTAAAATAATCTATTAAAATGACCAATTTCTAATTTCTCTCCGATTGTGACTACTTCATTAATATTTTTGTTTTGAATTGATGCTGCTTGTTTTAATTGACGATAATAACGAGGAAGAGGATGGAGGTTGTAACGGCGTGCCATCACCACTTTCTTCCTCTTGGTTGGCGGTCGTGTGTGGGGCTAAAGCCTTGTTTGGCTTGGTTTAAAGTAATCAACTGTTGTTTTTAAAAATTTAAAAAAAATAAAAAAAATTGAGTGAAATAACATATAGGCCTTCGTTGATAAATGGACTATTTTAAATATTTATGTTTAGGAAGAGTGTTATATTTTTTTATAATTTGATGTGATATTTGTGAGAGAAAAAATAAAATAATTATAAATTTGATGTAACATTTTATTTTATTAACTGTTTAGTCTATTTTACTTTTTTTGTAATTTAAAAAAAAAATAGAATCTAATTTTTGACTTCCCAAACAGAGTCGTAGTCTAAAAAGATAAGAGTTGCACACTTTGTTTAATAACTTTTTGTAATTTTTTTTCAATACTTTCGATTACAAAATGAAGATATCCTTAAGAGCATGTTTGTTTTGAGGGATAAGAGGGTGGGATTGGACTATTAGTCCCACCGGACTAATAGTCCATTGTTTGTTTGAAAAATTTTGCTCCGGACTAATAGTCCCCCGGGACTATTAGTCCCACAAACATGGGACTATCCTATCCCATGGGGGGGTGTGGGATAGAAACCATGGGATTGGTATCCCATGGGATTATTTTGTGAAATGTCCATTTTACTCTCCATATTATTACTTAGTAAACAATTAGAAAATGGTAAAATAGTCTTTTGAACATTTATAAATTATTTTTTTTAGTGTTGTTAATTTAAAACTATATATTAAATAAAAATTTAAATTATAAATTATAAATTATAAATTAAAAATAATAAATTATAAATTATGGCCTTATAAATTAAATTTTTTTAGTGTTGTTAAAAAATTAAATTTACATATTAAATAAATTTTTTTTTTAGTATTGTTAATTTAAAATTATATATTAAATAAAAAATATAAATTATAAATTAAATTTATTTAAAAATAATAAATTATAAATTATGGTCTTATAAATTAAATTTTTTTAGTGTTGTTGAAAATTTAATTTATATATTAAATAAAATTATTTTTTTATTGTCGTTATTTAAAATTATATATTAAATAAAATATAAAATATAAATTATAAATTTAATTTAATTGAAAATAATAAATTAAAAATTGTGCCTTATAAATTAAATTTTTTTAGTGTTGTTAAATTATAAATTATAGATTATAAGGGTAAAATAGTCTTTTGAACATTTATCCTTATCCAGTCCGTCTAACCAAACATTGGATTCACTAAAAATAGTCCAATCCAGACATCCAATCCCATGATTAAACAAACATAGGATACAAATCTAATCTAACCAAATAGTCCCGGGACAATGTATCTCGGGACTAACAGTCTGATGGATTACAATCCCCCCTTATCCAGTCCGTCCAAACAAACACACCCTAAATGTTTTAGTGATTCCATTTTATTGTTTATTTAGGAATGAGGAAAAGGTGGTGCTGGTGGCTTTGTGGTAGGGAAGAGAAATTGAAGAAAAGAGGTAGGGCAACTTAGAATTTTTGCAAACATCTTTAACCCACCAAGGGATTATATATCTTAAATTTTAAATACTAGCTTTTAAATTACAATGGATTATATATTTTGGAGGCAATAAAATAGGGGTAAAGCATAATTTAGTTTTCTGTCCTTTTTTTTTTTTTTGTCTTTTTTTTTTTGGGAGATGCACCAATAAATCCCAAATTAATAACTTATACACTGTTTAGTCCTAAAAGTTTTCTTATAGACTGAAAGGTCCCATTACAATGTTTCAAATATCATATTAATATTTCAAACATTAGATTTCGAACATCAGATTAATGTTTCGAACATTACATTGATGTGCAAATGGACTAAATGGAGCATAAGAAACTTTTAGGACTAAATGGTTCAACTTTTCAAAAACTAAGACTTATGGGTAAATTTTCCTCTTCTTTTTATAGTTAGCAAGTTAGAGAAAAGTAATATTTTTCCTTTTTTAATTTATTTTTATATTTGGTAAGTGAAGATAGAGCAAAAATGTCTTTTTCAAATGTATGTTTCAACAAAATCAGAGCAAAATGCAATAATTGTTCAGCTATTTATTTTCTTTCCATAAATGTTGAAAATTTTAATATCCAAATTTGATTTGGAGACCACCCAATTCACATTCGGTGATACTACATGCACCAATTAATGTACATACTAGTGTACCAACTAGTGTTATGTCATTATTACTAATCCCGCCTATTATACAAATTATAAATACTTAAAATCTCTAAAATTATGCCACATCATATGTTAGTATACTAGTTAGCGCATTAATTAGTACATATAGCATTATTCATTCACGTTTGTGATTTTCTCACGAGTAATGCTAGGTATCATAAAAAAAACATATTATGAAAAGGATTATGAAAGATTCTCTACCGTTAGATTACACATACAAGAAAATACTACACCCTAATCAAATGATGAAAAATCTTTATGAAGCATTAATTATCGAAACCAACATTTTAGATACTGATGAATTTGCAAGTCAAAGGAAATGATGCAAGGTTGAGAAAACAAAACAACGAAAAATAAAAACAATTATAATTTGAAGAAACTTTAAACTAATCTTGAATATTTGCTACCAATATTTGAAACATAAAATTTTGCAAGTCAAAGGAAATGATGCAAGGTTGAGAAAACAAAACAACGAAAAATAAAAACAATTATAATTTGAAGAAACTTTAAACTAATCTTGAATATTTGCTACTAATATTTGAAACATAAAATTTCATTCGATATTTAAAATTTGAGATGTTTGATGCCGAAATAATAACATTAACCTTGAACTAATCCAACCTTTTCAAAAAAAATTTAGGTGATTGTATATTTTTTTAGGATTAGGCTTCTCAAGTTTAAATCTGAACTTGAGAGAACTTGAGTGTTTGTGTGATCCACCACGGTCCGTTTAATAATTTAAACTGTTCATTTTATATAATTATCAATGTATATCATTTGTAAAAAAATTAAATTGATTCAATAATCATAATATTCTTTTTTTTTTTTTTTTTTTTAGGTACAATAGAAAATAACAAAAGGGCTAAGCCCTCTTCCTTAGCCCTCTTCCTAGACAGGCCTATCATATCTGCTACAAGAAGGCTTTTAATTTTAGCTGGTGACTCATTCACCACCAACATATCTTCAGGTTATAACTCCAAGCTTGGCCATTGCGTCTACACAGAGATTTCCTCTTTATAGATGTGATGCACAGTGCATTCACAGTATCTGATGATGATTTTGGCATCCTCCACTAAGCCCTTGAAAGGGAAGTTTGCTCCTTGGTCTTCTTCCATCAACTTCATTGCTTACTCTGCATCAGTTTCTATAATCACATCGCTTATCTTCTTTTGTAGGATTACTGTCAGCCCTTTGTAGAGTCCTTTGATAAGACTATCTCTAGCATTACACACCCCGATCTCACTATGGATAGTGACATTAATAATGTGAGTTCGTAATTTTTTTATTTTATCATATTTATTTTTTTAAAAATAAATAGTTTATTTTTAAAAACATTATCGTCGTTCATTTTTCTAGAGATAAATATGATAAAATAAAAATATTATGATTATCAAATCGACTTACTTTTTTTTATAGATGATATATATAAAGGATTCAACAAAATAAATGGTTCAGATCATTAAAACAAAACCAATGATTAGCTACATGGAATCCTCAAGTTCTCTCCGATTTATATTTGAACTTAACCCATTTTGTCACTTTGAGCCGGGAAGAGAATAGTCTATCCATTGGTTTTTTTTTTTTTTTTGGGAACAAATGATACAAAACCAAGCTAGGATAGACAAACCATACAAATGTCTAATTGTTATTTTTCTTAATTAATCCTCGCAAACAATCTTGAAATAAATTATCCAAAACTAAGCTAGGCCCTTTTGTTCCCCCCCCCCCCAAATTTTATTTTATTTTATTTTTTTTTCTTTCTATTTAAAATTAGACAATTTGCCAACTAGATAATTAAATATATCTGGTCATATGAAACAAACTGAAAAATATACAAATCTTATTTTGTTTATGAAACTTCTAGTTTGGTTATGTCTTTGTGTCTAAATTAAATTTAGTAGTCCGAAATCTATTCAATTTGACGATTATACAAATTGGAACTAATTGACTTAGTAATTTTAGATTTTGTAATAGTTAATTTAAAATGGAGTTATTCATGAAACATGACAATTTGTTCCACTAAGTGTGCCTTAACTTCTAACTATTTTTTCAAAACAAATTAAAACCATTTATGCTCCTTCATGGTCCACTTCAATTGCATGATACATGATGTATAAAAATTTCACTTTAAAACAAAACATGTATATAGATGACTTTTATTTTAAAAAAATGATATTGTTATATCATTTTTGTAATGTTTTATGTATAAGTTTTTTGTAAGAATATAATATTTCTTAAACAATTTCAAATCCAAGCTCAAATAGAAGTTTTTAACATAACATTCGTTTGGGATGTGAGTTGACTTTTTGGTTTTTTGACTTTTTAGTTATTTTAGCCTATGATTAAAAAGTCTCGTTTTGGATGAGCTTTTTGACTTTTTCGACTTTTGTGAGAGAAAAAATAAAATGATTATAGTTTACATGTGACATATTGTCTTATTGATTTTTTAGTCTATTTTATCTTTTTGTAACTATTTTAATCAAAAAAATTTATGCCAAACATATAATACATAATAATTTAACATACCATTGGCTTTTCAACTACACAACTCAACTAAAGGATTTGATTCTCCCTTTTTCTTTTTCTTTTTCAATATTTGTTTGGGGTCTTACTACTACTATTATTATTATTGGGGGTAGGTCCTTTTGTGATATGGTTTGGCAAATTAAATTGGATGCTAAATCCTGACCTTTACATGTTTTGGAATCACAATGCAAGAAGACTTTCTAGTTAAGAAATGTAATATTGCATACATGATGTAGTAGTATGTATACGTAGCTATTCTATTTTATTATACAAAGTGTACATCTCATTTGATGTGAATTTTGTCATTTTTTTTTTCTTTTTCAAGAATATCCTTTACATTCAATAACTGCTCCCTCCAACAATTATTAGCAATTATTTTCATTTACCAAAATGTCTAAAGCCTGTTAAATTGTTTTTCACATTCATCAACTGCACATCAATCATAAATAAATAAATAATAATAATAATAATATAAAATTGTAAATGTATCGCATTTACACTCACCACTACTCCCTCTAATGTGAGTGAAATTTTACTTTAATTCTTGTAATTTTAATTTGAATATTTTGAACCATACACTTTTAATTTTGTTGTAAATTTTGAACGAAAGAAAAATCATGTGCATTACACCGATAATCTCTATAGTTGTTTTAAATTTCACTTTGATCTCTATAATTTTGTATGTGGTCTTTTTTCCATTTAAAATTTTAACTGTAAGTGACGATAAGACCACATTATAGCAAAATTGAAATTACGAGAATTAAAGTAACACTTTACCTAAATTAGAAATACTAATAATATATGTATATATACAAAAACATTATAATAAAAATGAGGAGTAGGTCTTTATCAAGAGTCGTCCAATAAATCCATGCACACGTTAAATGTGGTGGTGGCCCTAGCGTTGCTAGCCCGTTTATTTGAATGGAGTTGTTTTATGTCTCCATCAAACAAAGTAGGTGTCGGCACGCACGTAGCTTCACAACCATTTCACACAAATTTTGTGCATTTGTTTAGCAATTTATGCATCCAACCAAAACAAAACAAAACAAAAATAAGATTATTTGCTACATCACTTGCACATAAGATTTTTAAGATTAATATTTTGCATTACATTTAAAAAATCAATATTCGCAATCTTTCTTTCACTTTCAAAGCCGAAAGCAAGACGAATGCATTGCTTTCTTCATGTCCCACGAATCCGCCTTTAATTTTGCTTTCTTCTTAATCAGATTTGAACCTTTTTTGTTTTTTATTATTATTTTTGTTTTTGTTTTTGTTTTTTTTTTTTTTGGAGGCTCTTTTCTTAGATAATACATGAAGCAAACCATTTAGTAAAGTTTGTTGGATAAAATATGAGGATTTTATTTTTTTATACACCGAAAGGATAGTTCGGGAAGAAAGAATTTTGCCACACTTTGGGGAAGCTCTTTTTTCAATAATACATGAAAGAAACTATTTAGTAATTAGAAAAAGTTCGTTAGATAAAATGTGGAGTTTATTTAATTTTGGATAAATTACACTTTGCCTCTTAAAGTTTCATCCATTTTTATTAACTTTGGCTCTTTATATTTACAATTCTTCCCACTTTCGTCTTTTATATTTGCAATCCTTCCCATTTTGCCCTTTAAGTTTGATTTTTCCCACTTTGACCCTTCAGGTTTGTAATCCTTCCCACTTTGACCCTTCATGTTTGCAATCCTTCACACTTTATTCCTAAACTAACTTCCATAAAAAAAAGTAACATAATTTGTCATATTACTAACACATCAACTCCATATGTGATGTAAAAAATTTACTAAAGATGCAAAAAATAAAAAACAAAAAAATGGATTTTTTTTTTTTTTGGTGTGTTAGTGAACTTTTTTTTTTCTTTAAATTTATTCATAAACATTGTTCCATTATAGATGTATATAGATTAGAGGCAGCTACAAAAATAAAAACAAATTTAACAAAAAAAAAAAAAAAGAAGAAAAAGTTCACTAAAGATAAAAAAAAACGATAGTAAATTTTTCATTTCAAAATTGATAATAAAGGTGTTTGAGTTAGTATATTTTCGTTTTTTTTTTTTGTCTTTAGTAAACTTTTTTCTTTTTTTAGTTAAATTTGTTTTTATTTTTTTAGTTACATCTAATCTAGATGCATCTATAAATAATAATGTTTATGAATAAATTTGAAAAAAAAAAAAAGTTCAATAAAGACTAAAAAAAATTCCAATTTTTTTTTTTTTTTTATTTTTTTGCATCTTTAGTGAATTTTTTACATCACACATGGAGCTGATATGTTAGTGATGTGACAGATTCTGTTAGTTTTGTAGATGGAAGTTAGTCTAGCAATAAAGTAGGAAGGATTGCAGATATGAAGGGCTAGAGTGGGAGATGGATTGCAAACATAAAGGGCCAAAGTGAGAAAAATTAAATTTAAAGAGCCAAAGTGAAAATGATTGCAAACATGAAGGGCCAAAGTGAGAAAAATTAAATTTAAAGGGCCAAAGTGAGAAATGAGTGAAACTTTAGTGGGGAAAAATGTGATTTATCTTTTAATTTTTGGAGCTACTATTAGTTCCTACCATTTTTTTAGAACATTTAAAGTTTTTTTCTTTATATTATTACCATACCGTAAAATTCCAACCTGATCTTAATCTTCCAAACTAACTCTAACCCAACACTAGGATTGGGTATAGAGTTATTCGTCCCACAAAAACTACCCAAATCGAACCGCCCGCACATATTTGGACGGTTTCGTATAATCATTAGGATCAGATGGGGTTAAAATTTTCCTATTTGGTGGGTTGCAGGTGAGTTGCAGGTTTTGCCCGCATCCGCACGTACTTGTTCGTATCTGTATACATTGTTTAGCTTATACATTTTCTGCAAAATGAACGTGAATCAATTAACTAATCCTTGTATGTGTTTATGATATGTTTCCTTCTAGAAGTAAATTGGGTAGATAGGCTGTAGTTTATTTGGGATAAATCATTTGGAAAATAATGATTTTATGACAAGAAATATGTGATTTTATGGCCCAAAATAATATTTAAAAAATGGGAAAAACAAATCCAAAAAAAAAATTTGAAGGAAAAATTCAATCCGCAAACCGCCTGCAACTATCCGCACATTTGCGAATCCTATCTGCACAAATCGTAATCAGCATTGCAAGCCGTTGCAAGTTCATTTTTTTCCAAACCGCAAACATGCAAAGAATCCAAACCACAAATTGAACCGTCAAAAATTGATCCGCAAGCACCCCTACCTGACACCACCCAAACCATTACTTCCCTCACCTCTGGCCATTGCTGCCATGGCCACCTCTAGTGGCTGCCCTTGGCCCTCAGTCCCTAGCCCCTTCCCACCTTTCCTGGTTTGTCACTTGAGAGGGATAGTGAGAGAGAAAGAGATGAAGAAGAAAGGAGAAGGTGAGGAAGCAAGTGTTTACAGATTTTTTTAAAATTTAGATGGGGTTCAAAAACAAAATGTGGGTGGTAATACCTACACAGTTTTTGTATTTTTTTTGGTTTATCAGAAGGTCATAGTTTAGGGAAAGGGCGTTTCGCTTGTGGCAATTAGCTTTTGGCCCACTAAGTTAGTCCCAATCGATTGCTGAAATATGACAATTGAGTTGGTGGTGATATTTTCAAATCAAAAGAATTAATTAGCTTTAAGTCACGTTAGTGCTATCTCTATACTTAAGAAATTATATATCCCCTCCAAATATGTGTACTTTATTGTAACAATTCGTTTCCATGATTCAATGAAATCCAAATGTTTTCTTTAATTTTTGCTTTCTTTTCAATCATCTTTGAACTTTTGTTATTTTTTTATTTGATAAGATTGATATGCATTTCTTGGATACTACATAAAGCAAGCAATTTAGTAGAGTGTTCTCCACACAAATGTTGTTGTAAGGTGGTGCCTCAGATATATAGTTTTGGGTTCACCTTTAAGCAAAATACAATCTAAGTTTCATAGTAACAACATTGAGCTTGGTGGTTAGTACAAAAAATGGAGAATCTTGAAGGAAACTCAAATGGTGCATGAAGATGGGCCTAGCTAGTCTAAAATTTTAGTGGATTTGAAAGTTTATCTACTAGTAATTATAAAAATGGAGAATCTTGAAGGAAACTCAAATGGTGCATGAAGATGGGCCTAGCTAGTCTAAAATTTTACTGGATTTGTAAGTTTATCTACTAGTAATTATAAAAAGGGAGAATCTTGAAGGAAACTCAAATGGTGCATGAGGATGGGCCTAGCTAGTCTAAAATTTTAGTGGATTTGAAAGTGTATCTACTAGTAATTATAAAAAGGGAGAATCTTGAAGGAAACTCAAATGGTGCATGAAGATGGGCCTAGCTAGTCTAAAATTTTACTGGATTTGAAAGTTTATCTACTAGTAATTATAAATTAGGCCAACCAATTGAGCTAGCCTGTTGACTAGAAGTCATGTATTTCATTAGGAAGTGAGAGGTTCAACTTTTTCAACTTCCTGTGTATTTTTTTTTTTCTTGCATTATTTTTTTTTTGGGTGTGGTTTTCTTGTATATATTTTGGATTGCCATGTTACCCGGGGAATGAAGAAGCACGCCGACGCGTTAGCTAAGCTAGCCACGGCCAGACCACAACATCAGAGCATGTTGCTTTTATCCAATTTAGTGCTCGTTTGACATGTGAGTTTGGGTGAGATTGAGGTTATTTTAGTCACAAAAAGATAAAATAGATTTTTTAGTGTAATAAGAATAAACTATTTTAGTATATTTTGGGCTTTTTCTGAAAATATAAAGTAAAGAGAGTGATGTGACAACTTATAGTGATTTTTTAGCTTTTTGGCTAAAATATGTAGTTGCCAAACGAGGCTTAAGACAAAATGTCACATTTAGACCATAATCATTTTATTTTTTCTCTCACAAAAATTAAAAAAAAAAACTAAAAAACTTATCGCAAACGAGACTTTTTAACCCTAGACTAAAATAATTAAAAAGTCAAAAGTCAAAAATGAAAAAGCCAACCCCCATTCAAAATGAGGCTTTTAATGTGTTTTTTTTATTATTATTATATATGTAGTTTATATTTTATAGAAAAAAAAGAAGTAGCAATTAAACTAGACCAAGTGATGCATAATTATTATACATATGCCATGAACTTTTTTAGTTAAACAATTCCTAAATTGCTTTAACTAACCATAAGATTGGACTCAAGCAAAAGCCCATGTAACCACTAACAACACAAAAACAATTTGATTAGAAAGATTTGATAATTAGCCAATTAACATTGCTTTTTTCTTTTCTTTTTTTTTTTTTTCTTTTTTATTATAAGAAAGTTGATAGAAACTAGCTGGCAAGACAAGATTTACTGTTAGTTTCCACTACCAAAAGGTGGTTAAGGAGGTTCTTTCTTTGTAAAAATTAGTGATACACTTTGCCATAAATGGGTCTTAGGTAGGATCATAGTGAAAAGTTATTTAAAGAGGTATTTAGGACCATCTAAATAAAAATATAAAAATAATAATAAAATAATGTGACATAAAAAAAAAAAAAAAAAAAAAACACTTTTATAATGCATCTCACACACACTGTAAAATTGGGTCCCTCGTCTTTTAAATTTTGGCAAAGTAGATCTATTATTAGCTTGTTTGGCATGAGACGTTTTTGAGTTGGGAATCAATTTAGTCACAAAATAACAAAAATAAGTTAAAAAGTTAATAAAATTTGTTTTAGAAATATGATTAAAAGTAATTTTTTTTTAACTTTTTTATCTCCTATTTATTTTTTTACACATTTTTTAAAAAAAGAGTCAAAAAGTTTAACTTTTAACATACTTCTTAAAACAAGTTAAGATGTCACATCCAAATAATAATCATTTCACTTTTTTCTTCCATAAAAATTAAAAAATCCAACCCAAATAAATTTTTTAATCCCAAACTTAGGCCTCGTTTGGGAAAATGCTATTTTAGTAACTTTTTAATTTTTTGACTAAAATATGAGGTAAAAAAATTAGTATGTTTTGAATGACTTTTTGATTTTTTTACAAAAAAAAGTGCAAAAGGTAGAAAAAAAAAAAGTCAATCTTTAACTTTTTGGTATAAATTATAAACTTTTAATTTTTTTTAATAATTTTTTAATTTTTAAACTAAAAATATTACATTCCAAATGAGACTTGAAATAACTAAAAAATTAACTCACTTCTCAAATCAAACCTTAGAGCATCTCCAATAGTTGTTGCTATAATACCATTGCTATTGCTATAATTTGGCAATGAATAGTTCTATTTTGCCAAATTATAGCAATGGTGCTCCAATAGTCACTTATTATTTTGGCAAATCTCAACCAACTTTCCCTCAAAATTTGTAGGTATTGTTTAGATATAGGTTTTTTTAGTAATTTTTTTTTGTCTTTTGTGACCTTGTTTTAACTATTTTTAAAAAAAATTACATATTTATATTATTCCCGACTAGACAAATATAAAAAATGAAAAAAAATTGAAAACTTAGAAAAAAAATTTAAATATAATTCACCCCATCAAAAAACATATCACTACAAAAAAAATAAAATAATAATCAGTGTGTTTGGTTTGAGTTTTTTGGATTAAGTTTTTTGATTTTCGTATTTTTTTATTTTTAGTGAATATTTTTAAAATTTTAAACATTTTTTTTACTTTTTTAGATACACCTTACTTAGATGTATCTAAAAAATAAAAAATTTGTGAAAAAATATTTTAAAAAATTAATAAATACATAAAAATACAAAAAATGTACTGAATTCTCGTTGTTGTTTTTTTTTTTTTTTGTATTTTTTGTATTTACTGAATTTTTAAAAGGTTTTTTTCACAATTTTTTTACTTTTTAGGTATATTTATGTTAGGTATGTCTAAAAATTAAAAAAATTACTTAAAATATTAAAAAAAATCAGTAAAAACAAAAAAACACGAAAAATAAGAAAATAGAATTTTCTGAAAAGTGTTTCTGGAAAACTCTAACCGAGCAAAGTGAATAATTTTAACTACATATAAAAAATAAACAATCACCAACATTTTTTTTTTTGAGACAAACAAAGCACAACGGCTCTTTTTACTTCCAAGAATGATCACCACCGTCCACGTACAAACCAATGGTTGAGATGATTTCTCTAGAATCATCCAATCCATTATACTTTGATTCATTCACTGTCTTCACTCTCCCTCTCACTCTGACTCTCATTTTCCTCTTCCTTTTCCTCTTCCATCATCGAAACGCCTCTCTCTCTCTCTCTGTTTTCACTCTCTCTCTCTCACTCTCCTCTTCTCTTTTCCCCCTCCATCATGGAAATCTCCTCTCTCTCTCTCTCTCTGTGTTTTCATTCTCCCTCTCACTCTCCTCTTCTCTTTTCCCCCTCCATCATGGAAATGTCTCTCTCTCTCTCTTCTCTCTGTGTGTGGGTCTTTGAGCTTAAGAGCAGTATACTCTCTGAGTAGTCTCGTCTTCGTATCAACTTCATCTTCGAATCAATGAGCTTCGGATCAACTTCATCTTCAGATCGATGAGCTTCGGATCGATGAGACTTTCTCTCATCTTCATCTTCGGATCAACTTTCTTTTATCCACCCTATATCTTCTATAACGATTCTAGTTTAGACCCGACCCATTTTGTATTCTAGCCTCGAGTTTTATGGTTTCGTATTGTGTTCATGTCTTACTTCCCTTATATTTCCTTGAATTTGGCTATTGGATTGTAGTGGTTGCGTTTGGAACAGGTTGGTTGCTTAGTTTTCAAACTTTTATTGCTCAGAATTTTACTCCTCTACTCGAGTGGCTTTGTGAACTCTCAATGCTTTTGCAGGTCTGCAAAACTACTAGGAGAGTGTATTCTACGCTCGAGCGGTTTCTACGCTCGAGCGGTCTTGGCTCGAACGGCCTTTCTTACGATCAAGCGTTGGTCTGTTGTTTGCAAAACTACTAGAAGTATGTATTCTGCGCTCGAGCGTCACTTCTTGTGCTCGAGCGGAACAACTTGTTGTATTTGACGCTTGAACGCCACTTCTTGCGCTCGAGCGGACTGTGCGCACATCAGTCCGTGAGAATCACTTTTTACATCACTTTTTCTTATCTCTCTCTCTCTCTCTCTCTAAACTTTCTAAAAACCCTAGATCTAGAGCTTCTCTATCTAAAGCTCCCTCTCTTTCTACTTTTTTACCTACATTTAGTGGTTTCTCTACCTGTGTGCCTTTATTAAAAAGGTAGAGCGTCTTAAGGGCTATGTTTTCATCTGAATAGAGTTGGGTTTCAACTTCATCCGAGTTTCTTCCTTGCTTTGCTCGTCTTCTAGCTTTGAGGTACGGATTTTCTATACTCTTTTATAGTTTTTAACTTAACTATTAGTTTTGTATAAACAATATTTTGATTTTGGGAGATTTTGAACAAATCTAGGGTTTTAGTTTAAAATCAAAAGAGGGGTTTACAAAATGGATGTATTGGAAATGGTTATGGGAGTGAATATGAGGTTGTGTTGTAATAAAATTGTTGATTTTGATACTTGGGTTGGATTTTGGGAAGAAAAGGGAGTTTGCCCTAAAATGTCTCAAATATTTACTTTGTATAAATAAAATGGAATTGGTATTGAAAATGTAAAATTTGATGGATGTTGATATAGGTGGTAGAGTTGGCTATGTATTACCACTCATATTTTGAAATGTGGATAATTTATTTGTCTTAGAGATTGTATATCTGTTTAGAAATATATGTTTTGGGCTATCGGTGGAGGATAGTTATGATTTTTGTAAAAATTACATAAGAATTAGGTGAATTGAAACTAATTTTCTCATCCATTTGCATTGAACGTCATCACATCTTTAATACACTGTAAATGTATGATGTTTGGGAGAAGAAAGTAGATGTATTCCATAGAGAAATGCGATATACTTCATTGAATTAAGTTGGCTGGAGTGTCTAAGTTGAAACTCCCTAAAATCACGAGTATATATGAGTGCCGATTCTCGCGGATGAAATATCCGTAAAATGGCAAATGGAAGTGTTTTATGTGATGACTGTATTGGTTGGAGACCCACTGAGTTGTATTCTTAGTTTGGTTGTCTGAATAAAATGGAAATGACTTATGAATTGAGATAAAATGGATTGAGATATAAGTTTGGCATAGTATGATTTTGCAAAAGAGTTATAAATGATTTTATTACGGGCATTGTATGTACATATTACACTTATATCTTTGTTAAGATTCATTTATTGTGTTAAATTATTTTTACTGGGTTTTAGTTCACCCTATTTGGGAAAAACCATTTTCAGGTGCTGATGATATACCTCCACCAAGGACTTATCTTGGGAGGACTGTGGAGCTGAAGGCTCAGTTTTTATTATTTTGTATTTAATTTTTGTACAAACCTATGGCTTTATTTGTATTAAGCTTACGACTTTCTTTTGATGTACCCAAGCCTTGACTTGGAAAGATATAAGTCTTTAGGGCATATGATTACTTGTTTAGCTTTTATTACATTATTATTGTTTGGTAACACATGCTGTAGATTCAAAATGTTCTATTTATGAATGTATATCGCATGTGTCACCTTTTTGTACAATCGAATCTCATATAATAGAAAGACATTATACTCTGATTCATAATGTTATTTACTTATTGTTTTGGATGGTATATTGCATTTATTTTGGGGCATTACAACTTGGTATCAGAGTGTACCGAGTTTGAATACTTTGGGTATGTGGGAAATGGTTATTACCACAATGGGTTTGTCTCGCTTGATAGAGACATAAATATGTATGGTATGCTATGTGATAACATGTTTATATGATTATATGGGTATGAGATTTAATTTTTAAGACATTAATTGGGTCTACGGGGTTTCTAGAAGTCCTGTTAGAAGAGCACTTGATCACTGCTGTTTTTAATCAGAACTCTTGCGATGCCGCGGGACGATTATTATCTAGAAAGGAAATTCGTATGTGTTTATGTGACCACATGCTTACGTAGAGTCAATTACTGTTATCCACCACATTACGACGCGAGTGAGTTAGCTTCGGAAAATTTGTAATTGTGCTAATCTCTTTGTTACCTTCATTAGGATGTCAGGGCATGGACGTGGTGGTGGTTGGCGTGGTAGGACTAGAAGGCATGAGTTGTCTCTATCGGATGAGATTCCAGTGCAAGAAGAAGGGGTTGGTCAGGCCAATGTGGTCGAACTAGTTAGTCAGCAGGCCATGGGCGCCTTAGCCTACAAAATGGCTGGAGCATTGCGGGAATTCATGGATATTCTCAGGGCTAAGAATCAAGTCCAGGCCTAAGTAGCTGACGTAGGGCCATCATTCTTGAAGCGAAAGTTTTTCCAGTCGAATCCGGATGAGTTTCTGAGTGATCATAAGGAGTGATTGAAGGTGGATGAGTGGCTAGAGCAGATGGTGAAGACATTTGAGATGGCATCGAAGATGGAGGTTTGAGGGTGACCTTGGTATCCTTCTAGTTGAAGGGAGATGTAGGTCAATGGTGGAAGTATGTGCGATGGTGCATTGAAGTGACTTGGGAGGTTTCCGTTCACGCTTTCCAGGACAAGTTTTGCATCCCACTGTTAGGGAGAAGTTGAGGGATTAGTTTTCTCAGCTCAAGCAGTTGAGCACATCAGTGGCTGAGTTTGAAGCCGTATTTACTAGTCTGTCGAGGTTTGCATTGAAACTCTTGGCGACTGAGGAGCACGTTGTTTAGTGTTCGAGAAGAGGTTAAGGACCGGGCTTATGTTCAAAGTAGCCGGGTCAATGATTAGAGATTATGGATGTCTTGTGGAGGTGGCGGCTTATCTTGAGACCATGATGTAGATGGAGGAAGAACGAATGAAGGGCTCTAAGAGGAGTCAGGAGGTTCAGGGGGACAGTAAGAGGTAGAGGGGTTCTAATCCACAGCAGTCCTATTCCAATGCTAAGTTCAGGTTCTAGGAGAGGTGGTTAGGGAGATTTTACTCGTTTCAAGTATGGTTAATTAGGCCACAAGTCTCCAGCTTGCCCGCAAAGAGGAGGAGGGCAGTGGTCGACATTATCTTCGGCTTGTTTCCAGAGCCAGAGCCAGGAGAGAGAGAAGTCGCTCACTTGTTATTAGTGTGGGTAGGCAGGGTACACGAAGAGGTTTTACCCTCAGTGGATGTCACACCGGGTGCATCTAGTTCAAGGCAAACACGGAGTCACCAGCCTGCATAGTCAGCATAGGCCTCAAGGGCCAATCAGGGAGCCTCTTCGGCTCAATTAGTGCATCGGGCTTATACTCCGAGGGGTGAGTAGGTTGAGCAGAGACCTACAGGGCGTGTATGTTGTTGCTGCGCCAGGCCTAGTATTAGCGCCTTCAATAGTGAGAGGTACTTTCTTGTCATGCAATTCCATTGCTAATATGTTGATTGATACAGGTGCATCCCATTCTTTTATCTCATCTACATTTGCATCGGCTTTGGGGTTAGAGTTGGCTCGGTTAGCGTCTCCTTTTAGTGTAGAGTCGCCTATTGGTGGTGAGATTATTTTGGAGCAGGGGTGTCGGGGTTGTGACATAGAGGTTTCCAGTCGCCGACTTCCTTTTGCATTTGTGTTGATTGACATGTCTAGTTTTGATGCTATTTTGGGTATGGACTGGTTGTCATCCTATCGGACTGTTATAGATTGTTATCGTCAAAGGGTTACTGTATTTACCTTAAGCAGTGATTGCTTTTATTTCTTGGGGGACCGTGTTGATAGAGTCTTATCACCGATATATGATCCGCACGAACGGAGTGAATTTAGTTGTCTTCTTGCCATCTTTTTCGGTAATGAGTGCGATGAAGTCCGAGTCGATTTGTCGAGGGTAGTTTGTGAATACCCAGACCTTTTTCTTGAGAATCTCACCAGTTTATCATCTCACCGTGAGATTGAGTTCTCAATTGATTTAGTGCCTGGTACGGCACCGATTTCTATGGCACCATATAGATTTGCCCGCCAAGTTGAGTGAGTTGAAGATTCAACTCCAAGAGTTGCTAGATACGGATTTTATCCGCCCTAGTACTTTGCCTTGGAGAGCACTGGCTCTCTTTGCTAAAAAGAAAGATAGTGCGTTGCTGTAGACACCCCATTTTTGACCGTCCTCAAGACTTGGACGTCCTCGTTTGAACACTCGATGATCATCCATGTTCGTGTTCGTCTTGAGTTCTCGGAGGTTTCGGCCACGCGCCTTACCTCAAGACCTCTTGACTTGTTTGTTTTGTGTTTGGTTTTGCACCAAACACTTGTTGTTTTGCTTCTGAGGGTGGGAAATAGCTTGTTGGCCATCCCCACACCTCACCGGCCATGGCTTGAGGCCACCGGCCCTGTTTTCTTGCTACCGGCCAAAGGTGTTGGCCGGTCGGCATTGTGTTTGGTCGGCTGACCACTGATTTTGGTCAATCGGCCACTTTTTCTGGCCGAGACCTTTTCTTGGGGAGGTTTGAACCTTTTGAACCTTGGTTTTAGCTTCGTGAGGAAGTTTGAACCTTTTGAACCCTTGGTTTTAGCTTCTTGAGGAAGTTTGAACCTTTTGAACCCTTGGTTTTAGCTTCTTGAGGAAGCTTGAACCTTTTGAACCTTTGTTCTAGCTTCTCCAAGAAGCTTGAACCTTTTTAGCTTCTCCAAGAAGCTTGGCCCCTTTGCTCCAAGCTTCTAAGAGAAGCTTGACCCTTTCTTAGCTTCTTAAGGAAGCTTGACCCCTTTGCTCTAGCTTCCTCAAGAAGCTTGGCCCTTTTGCTCCAAGCTTCTAAGAGAAGCTTGGCCCCTTTGCTCAAACTTCTAAGAGAAGCTTGCACCTTTGTTCCTCTATAAAAGAAGAGCTCCTCTTCCATTGCAAGGGTTCCAAAAATTTTGCTAAGGCAAAAACCATACATATCTCACTACTTTGAGCTCCAAAGTCCATAGTTCTTGGCCCCTTTGCACACCAACTCTTAGCCTAACACCTCCATCATCAACCTAAGGATCTTGGAAGCCATTTTCAGAGGCTAAGGGACTGGTTTTCTGGACCAAGAAGCTGCTGTCCCCTTTTGGCTACAAGGGTAACACATTTTACCCTATTTTGGTCTTTATTTTGCTTCATATTTTAGCCTTACTTGTAAGCATTTTCGAGCTTTGTCATAAACTAAAAAAAGTCTTATTTTGAGCTCCTTTTTAAGTTTGTTTAAGATCACTTTTGTGTTTGGGATTGTTTACCCCCTCTTAGGCCTTGTTTAGCCTCATTTTTGTGTCTTTTTTGTGAGCTTCGGGACCACCTTGTATTGGCCTTCTCACCACTGAAATCCCTTTGGATTTCAGTGGTGGGAATGGTGTTTTGAGGTCCTAAGAGGGAGAGGGGACCCTCTCCCTTGTTGTCTTGTTTTCTAGCATTTTTGGCCTTCCAAAAGGGCTCCTATTTGCATGTTTCAAAGCCATATTTCAGGCCTTTTTTGATGAGTTTTAAGGTCTGCATAGGCTCTGTCCAGATCCCATTTTGCCATATACAGGGTCTATTATGCATGTGTAGAGTAATCCTCCTCAAGGCCTTTCAAAGGGGCCTTTACTTGTATGCTTTCTTGGCTCATTCCAGACCCTTTTCAGTGAGTTTTAGGGCTGTCATAACCTCTTTCTAGAGGTGATTTTGCCATTTTGTATGTCTATCATGTATGTGTAGAACAACCCTTTGCATGGCCTTCCAAAGGAGCACTTCATTCTAACATGTATTGACTGAGTTTCAGTAGTTATTTGGGCATATTTTGGCATGGCATACTTCTGTTTTTGGCTGGTTTGGTGACCTCTCGTATGCTTCATATAGTTGTAGTGTAAATCATGGTTCACTAGCTTACTTTGCATGCTTTGGTGACCTTTGATTCTAGCACTTTTTGACCATGCCATAAACTGATTTTGTGCGTATTTTGGACTGCCCTAGCTCTGTTTTGGGGCCTCATGGTCAAATGTTTCTTGCTATGCATGGTTGTAGTTCAATACCCTTGCCTAGCCTCGAGTTTTGGAGCCTATTGCATGCCTATGTTGAGGTGTTTCTATGTTTTGGCATCATTGTGCATCATATTTCAGAGCTTATATGTATGCCATATTCCCATGTTTTCCACTCTTTAAATGCGTTTGAGAGTTATGCATGAATACCTCATTTTTGGACCATTACATGAGCTTTATTTTGGTGCATGTCAAGCCATCATTTTAGCACATTTGGCCACTGATTTTAGACATGGCTGAGGCTTGTCCATATTAGTTTAAGTCCACCTTTTGCATGTTGCTCAAATGTTGTTACATTGCTTCATGTTTGCATGCTTTGGTTGCATGATGTTTTGCATGCTCATTACTTGCATTGTTGACACATGCTTAGCCATATTGCATTTTGTTGCATTGCTTGAGCTATATGACATGTTGTTGCATGCTTAGGTTGTAATGCATTTGGCATGTATTCTCTCTTTTAGCCACTTAACATGTTGTTACATGTTTGTGTGTTGTCCATGTTGCATGTTTGCATTGCTTGCCCTCATGTCCATGGTGCATACTTAGCTTGCATTGCATTTTGCATGCATGCCTTGCCTCTTGAAATCACCATGATTGAGGTTGGGCCTTATGTGTTTGTTTGGTGTGCATTACATTTGACATCAAAATGCACAACTCGGCTCCTTTGGCCATCATGCATTGAAATGCGTGATTGGTGGCCCGAGGGTCGAGAACCATACTCCCTTGAGTTCATGACATGATAAGGAGGGTGGTTGTGCATACATTGCTTTGAAAATGCATTGCCATGCTCTGTTTTCCCTCTGCTGCTGTCAAACAGGATTCTGTAGGAAGAGATGGCCGGTCGGCCATCTTCAGTGCCGGCCGGCTATCCATTTTTTACCGAGAGCACAATTTTTGGTCGATGACCTGTTTCACTTGGCCGGTGGTCCCATCTTATGGCCGATGGCCTCTCAGCATGTCTCCAAGATGTTTCAAAGGTGTCACAGAGGTTGGCACAGTTTTCAAAAGAGCAGAGCAGTGTAAACAGAGGCAACTGTGGCATGGTAATTGATTTCCGAGCAAAGCCGACCGAGCATGCGTGCATCCCTCTTCCCGAGGCAGCTTTACTGCTTTAGTAGTTTAATTAATTAAGGTTTTGTAATATTTAATTAGCTAGAGTAGTTAATTATTTATTTGGTTTGTATTATTCTTTCGGACCCTCCGAGCGAGGGCACAATTGTAATAAGCGTGCGTGCGTGTGATGCATGTCTTCCAACCCGCACTTCTTTCTCCCTTTTACTTACCCGCTTACAATGGTTAGTCTTAGGGCACGTTTCAATTAGCATACTTATGATAGCATGTTTGCATACATTCATTCGTATTGCGCGCACCGGGCTCGGCGCATCATACTAATTGCATAGTATTTCAATTCCAACTTGAATACGTGTATCGAGTTGTCGCATTTCACATGCCATTCTTAGGGTAGCCGAGCCTATCTTAGTTGCATTTTGCATGCGTTGCATTAGCCATTGCTAAAATGAACTAGGATCATGCATGATTACTAACTAGTTTATTATTTTGGCTCGGAGTACTAGGTGAGCGTTTATGCTTTAGCATCCTTGCATGTGTGTGAGTGACTGCCATGATAGAATGCTTACCATGAGGCTATGTGTTTGTGTGATATAACTGCCTGAATGCCTGTGGGTGAAGGTTGGGTTGCTTGAATTGGAATAATTCGTCGAAACCCGTGTTTTAGCCTACTTGCGAGTAGCAAACTTCAATCTATTTTCAAAACAAACGGATATGCGATGCTTTGTTCCAACTTAGGCAATCTAGTCTATACTTGTATGTTGTGTGCATCACATAGTAATCCTAGGCTAATAACCGGAATAAGAGCACATATTGTTTTCAAAACTCGATATCACGGTTAGTAGAGGCCGATCTTTGATCGGGCGAGCGGGGGTGCTCATGAGATGACCTTCCCCAATCGTACCCAAGTTCCCGAGCCGAGGCAACTTTGGTGATGACGGACACGTGGCCTTAGGCACGAGTCAGGGTTTCCTAAATTCCCCCAAAATAAAATATTTAGGTGGCGACTCTGTATCTGGCAAAGCAGTCCATTTTTGGCACTTCTTTCTAAAAATCTGTTTTTCAAAACGATTTGCCGGATTTGGACTCTTTGATGATTCATCGGTCTTGCATTGCACTCTGCGAGATTAGATACAGGATCGTGACGTTGAGTCCGAACTGTAGTGAGCCCAATGAACAAAACAGGATCTCCTCCCGGGACGTTCGGGGAAGTCTACAGTTGCGATTTTGTATCGATTACTGAAAGTTTAACTGGGAAACTGTTAAGAATAAGTACCCAATGCCTCATATAAATGATTTGTTTGATCAATTGAAGAGATCTTGTTGTTTTTTCAGATAGACCTGAGATCGAGTTATCACCAATTAAGAATAAGGGAGAATGATATCCAGAAGACGGCATTCCGTATCGTGTACGAGTTTCTACTGATACCCTTTAGGCTAACCAATGCACCAACCGTGTTTATGGATTTAATGAACCGAATCTTCCGTGAGTTCCTAGACCATTTTGTGGTTGTCTTTGTTGATGATATCTTGATTTACTCACCCTCTGAGGAGGAGCACGAAGAACACTTGCGGGCAGTACTTAAGTTACTTAGAGCCCACAAACTTTATGCCAAGTTTGGGAAATGTGAATTTTGGTTGAGAGAAGTGAAGTTCTTAGGCCATGTAGTATCTGGGGAAGGGGTGACTATAGATTTATCCAAGATAGAGGCTATGCAAGATTAGGAACAACCTAAGAATACTTTTGAGATTCGTAGTTTCTTGGGATTGGCCGGGTATTACCGTTGGTTTGTGAAAGATTTCTCTAGATTAGGTTCACCGTTAACTAGACTGACAAGGAAAGGCGTTAAGTTCGTGTGAAATGAGACTTGTGAGAAGTCTTTTCAAGAGCTTAAGGTTAGACTTACCACTACTCCAGTATTGATTATTCCGGAAAGGGGTTTGGGCTATTCGGTATATTATGATGCTTTAAGGGAAAGTTTGGGTTGTGTATTGATACAAGAGGGGAATGTAGTAGCTTATGGCTTGCGGCAGTTGAAAATACATGAGAGGAACTATCCTACTCATGGCCTAGAGTTAGCAACGGTGATCTTTGCCTTAAGGATTTAGAGGCATTATTTGTATGGCGAGAAGTTTGAAGTATTTTCTAATCACAAGAGTCTGAAATATCTATTTACACAGAAAAATTTGAACTTGAGATAGAGGAGGTGGATAGAGTTTATAGAAGATTATAATTTGGAGTTACATTATCATCCGAGGAAGGTCAATGTTGTAGCCGACGCTCTAAGTAGGAAATCCATTGGTAGTGTGGCTAGTATTGCCATTCAAGAATGAGAGATGTTAGGTGCTATTGGTGAGTTTGACTTGCATCTTGGTGAGTCCGTGGAGTCTGCAACCTTGTTTTCCGTAGTGGCACAACCTACACTTGTGAACTATGTGATAAAAGCGCAGAAAGATGACCTTGAGGTAGAAAGCCTCTGGGTAAAGATCTCTAGTGGGAAGGTAGAGAAAGGCTTGAATGTGTATCCCGATTCGAGTGTTAGGTATCGTGACCGTATTTTCGTGCGGGAGCTTGTCGAGAAGAAGTACTCTTAGAGTTTCATCATTCACGTCTTGCGGTGCATCTGGAAGGCACAAAGATGTATCACAACCTTAGTCGCTAGTTTTGATGGAGGGGAATGAAGAAAGATGTGGCTATGTTTGTATCGAGGTGTCTCACTTGTCAACAAGTGAAGGCCGAACATCAAAGGCTATCGGGTTCGTTATAACCCTTGCCTATAGTCGAGTAGAAGTGGGAGCATGTCATGATGGATTTTGTTGTGGGCCTTCCAAGGACTCAACGGGGTAGTGATGCAATTTGGTTGGTAGTTAACAGGTTGACCAAGTCAGCGCACTTTATACCTATGCGCATGAGTGACTCGGTAGATTATCTTGCTAACCTTTCTATTAGGGACATAGTGAGGTTGCATGGGGTTCTTATAACAATCGTTTCGGATAGAGATCCGTGTTTCACGGCTTGATTATGGCAGAGCCTACAGAATGCCTTGGGCACGAGTTTGACTTTTAGCACTGTGTATCATTCTCAGACTAACGGGCAGTCTGAGCGTACTATTCAAATCCTTGAGGATATGCTTCGGGGTTGTGTTCTTGACTTTAAGGGGTCGTGGGAGAGACACTTGCCCTTAGTGGAGTTTGCCTATAACAATAGCTTCCAGTCGAGTATTGGCATGACACCATTTGAGGCCTTGTATGGCCGACCTTGTAGATCTCCTGTGTATTGGGCCGAGGTGGGTGATGCACCAATATTGGGTCTAGAGTTGGTCCGGGAAACGACCGAGAAAGTTGCTCTTATTCGTAAGAGGTTGGTTACAGCCTAAAGTCACTAGAAAAGTTATGCCGACCGTAGGAGGAGCCATTTGTCTTTTGAGGTAGGAGATCATGTCTTCTTGAAGATATCACTTAGGCGTGGTTTGATGAGATTTGGGAAGAGTGGGAAGTTGTCCTTTAGATTCATTGGACCTTTTAAGAACCTTGAGTAGATTGGAGAGGTAGCCTATTGCTTGGTCTTGCCATCACAACTTTTCGGGGTTCATGATGTGTTTCATATTTGTATGCTTCGGAAGTATGAGCTGGATCCATTGCACGTGTTAGATTAGACTGACTTATAGGTAGATGAGGATGCCTTGTATGAGGAGAAACTAGTGAGAGTCTTGGATACTCGAGACTAAGTCTTGCAAGGCAAGACAATTCATTTGGTAAAAGTATTATAGAAACATTACGGAGTTGAGGAAGCAACTTGGGAACATGAGTCGGAAGTCCGTGAGAAATATCCGGACTTATTTATTGATGTTTGAGCATGTATTGAGATTATGTTATGTTAATGAAATATGAAGACATTGTATATGTTTTGAAAAGATGGAAACATTGTATATGTTTTGGAGGCATGAGTTTAATATAAATATTGTATATGTTTTGGAAAATGTGAATTGCACTTTCAATGTTGGACCTTGCGTATTGAGTTGATAAGAATGGATTACCGGAGAATGGGTCATGGTAATGGAATTAATTAAGTATCATTATTGTAATTGGTTTAATCATAGTTTTTAAAACTTGATTTGAAATTTCGGGGACGAAATTCCTTAAGGGGGGAGGTTATAGCGATTCTGGATTAGACTCGACCCATTTTGTATTCTGGACTCGAGTTTCATGGTTTCGTATTGTTGTTCATGTCTTACTGTCCTCATATTTCCTTGAATTTCGCTATTGGATTGTAGTGGTTGTGCTTGGAACAGGTTGGTTGCTTGGTTTTCAAACTTTTGTTGCCCAGAATTTTACTCCTCCGCGTGAGTGTCACTTCTTGTGCTTAAGCGGGCTTTGTGAACTCTCAATACTTTTGCAGGTCTGCAAAACTACTAGGAGAGTGTATTCTACGCTCGAGCGGTGCTTTCTGTGCTTGAACTGTCTCAGCTCGAACGGTCTTTCTTGAGCATTGGTCTGCTGTCTGCAAAACTACTAGAAGTGTATATTCTGCACTCGAGCGTCACTTTTTGCGCTCGAGCGGAACAACTTGTTGTGTCTGACTCTCAAGCGTCACTTTTAGCGCTTGAGTGGACTATGCGTATATCAGTCCGTGAGAATCATTTTTTACATCACTTTTTCTTATCTCTCTCTCTCTCTCTCTAAACTTTCTAAAAACCCTAGATCTAGAGCTTCTCTCTCTAAAGCTCCCTCTCTCTCTACTTTTTTACCTAGATTTAGTGGTTTCTCAACCTATATGCCTCTGTTAAAAAGGTAGAGCGTCTCAAGGGCTATGTTTTCATCCGAATAGAGTTGGGTTTCAGCTTCATCTGAGTTTCTTCCTTGCTTCGCTCGTTTTCTAGTTTTGAGATAGGGATTTTCTACACTCTTCTATGGTTTTTAACTTAGCTATTAAAAACCATAGAAGTGCTAGAAGAGTGTAATAGCTAAGTTTTTTGAATAAAATAGAAATGACTCATGAATTGAGATAAAATGGATCGAGATATAAGTTTGGCATAGTATGATTTTGCAAAAGAGTTATAAATAATTTTATCATGGGCATTGTATGTGCATATTACAATTATATCTTTGTTAAGATTTATATATTGTGTTAGATTATTTCTATTGGGTTTTGGCTCACCTTATTTGAAAAAAATCATTTTTAGGTGCTGGTGATATGCCTTCACCAAGACTTAGCTTAGGAGGACTGTGGAGCTGAAGGCTCAGTTTTTATTATTTTGTATTTAACTTTTGTACAAGCCTAGGCTTTATTTGTATTGAGCTTACAACTCTTTTTTGATGTATCCAAGTCTTGACTTGGAAAGATGTAAGCCTTTAGGGTATATGATTACTTGTTTAGCTTTTATTACATTATTACTGTTTGGTAACACATGTTGTAGATTCAGAATGTTTTATTTATGAATGTATATCGCATGTGTCACCTTGTTGTACAATCGAATCTCATATAATAGAAGGACATTATACTCTGATTCATAATGTTATTTATTTATTGTTTTGGATGGTATATTGCACTTATTTTGGGGCGTTACATCTTCTCTCATCCAAAGTCCTCTCTCTCTCTCTAGAACCACTACCAGATCATTCACCTATCCCTATCCCTATCCCTCAAAGCCCTAACTCCTCTCCCCCCCAATCCACCTATCCTTCGAACCCCTAACCCTCATCTTCAACCCTCTTCTCCAATTTCCAATGGTCACATTCCTTCAAATTGGCTTTCTGATGGAGAAGATAAATATTGGAGAAATTTGTATAAATTCGTCTTTCAAATCCAGATATTTTCTTCTAAAATTCATTTGAGATTATTTCTGTTGGTATTTTTGAAGATGATATTCCTGTTGGTATTTTTCTTGAAGATGATGTTCCTGTTGATATTCCTGTTTGA
The DNA here is from genome assembly GCA_030407325.1 of Camellia japonica. Taxonomy (NCBI): domain Eukaryota; kingdom Viridiplantae; phylum Streptophyta; class Magnoliopsida; order Ericales; family Theaceae; genus Camellia; species Camellia japonica. Next base: position 126,965,088 of record JAPPVO010000017.1, on the reverse strand, counting down.
TTAATTTGGTATTGCTGAATTTTGGTGATTTTTGTATTGGTGAAATTTGTCTGGGAAAGGCACAAATTGGTGAATTTGGTATTTTTTTTTTTTACACACCTTGAAGTAATTGATGAATTCTGTTTTAAACAAAATGGTGAATTTTATTTTATTTTTTTTAAAAAAAGAAGAAAAACTTCAAACATTCTGGAAAAGTCCCAATTGAAAGGGAAGGAAGGAAGGAAGAAAACTGTTAGTTTTTGGATGACTTGACAGATTTGATAGCTGTCAAAGTAACTGCCAAATTTAGTACGTGATTTGGCAACTGCCAAATTTGACAGCTGTTATAGCATGCCATTGGAAAAATCATTTTTATCCAAACTACTATATTATGGCTTTGACAACTATTTTAACAATTCATTAAAGATGCTCTTAACCTTTCTATAATTTTATTGGATTGATTTGTCCTTACCTCGCTTTCTCCAGATATGAAACACTCAGGTATCTTCCAATGAGGTCAACATGTTTTTTAGTATTATGCCTCTGTTTGGGAAGTTGATTTTGAGGTTTTTTGGCTAAAATAGCCACAAAAAATAAAATAAGCTTTTTAGCCCAATGAGACAAAATATCACATTCAACCCATAATCATTACATTATTTCTCTCAAAAAAAAATCAAAAAAGTCAAAAGTCTTTCCTAAACTAGACTTTTTAACCCCAAGTTAAAATAACTAAAAAAATTAAAAAATTAAAAAATCAACCCACTTCCCAAACGAGTTCTATACAAAAGCTTACTATAGACGCGCTCCCGGGAACTCCTCGACATCCACGCGCGCGAGGGGGGCGCGAATCTCATCTTGTTCCGAGTTACTACAGTTCGGACTCAATGTCACAGTTCTGAATCTAATCTCGCAAAGTGCAATGCAAGACCGATAAATCACCAAAGAGTCCAAATCTGGCAAATCGTTTTTGGAAAACTGATTTTAATAAAGAAGTGCCAAACATGGACTGCTTTGCCAGATACAGAGTCGCCACCTAAATATTTTATTTTTGGGGGAATTTAGGAAACCCTGACTCGTGCCGAAGGCCACGTGTCCGTCATCACCAAAGTTGCCTCAGCTCGGGAACTTGGGTACGAGAAGGGAAGGTCATGCAATGAGCACCCCCGCTCGCCCGATCAAAGATCGGCTTGTACTAAGCATGATATTTTGTTTTTGAAAACACATGTGCTCTTATTCCGGTTAATTAGCTAATCTTCCTACGTGATGCGCACAGCATACAAGTATAGACTAGATCGCCTAATCTGGAACAAAACATTGCATGTTCGTTTGAAAAATAGTTTGAAGTTTGTTACTCGTAAGTAGGCTAAATCAGGGATTTGAATGAATTGTTCCAATTCAAGTAATCCAACCTTCACCCACAGGCATTCAGGCAGTTATATCAAATAAGCAGTTAGCCTCATGGCAAGCATGCTTTCATGGCAACAATAACACACATGCAGTATGCTAAAGTGTAAACACTCACAGTATACTCCGAGCCAAAACAGAGAACTAGTTAGAAATCATGCATGATCCTAGTTCATGTTAAGATGGCTAATGCAACACATGCGAAAATGCAACTTAGATAGGCTCGGCTATTCTAAGATATCATATGAAATGCAACTCAATAACATGCTGTTTGAACACGTATTCAAGTAAGTGTATTAAAAATACAATGCGGGTTTGTATGATGCGCCGAGCCCGGTGCATGCAAAAAGATGAATGGATGCACGCATGCAAGCATAAGATATGCTAATCGAAATATGCCCTAAAACTAACCATCGTAAGCAGTTAAGTAAAAGGGAGAAAGAAATGGAGGTTGGAAGACATGCATCACACACACACACGCTTATTACAACAGTTGGCTCTCTCGACAAAGAGACCGAATAAAGAGCTAACTAGCTAATTTAAGCTAATTAAACTAATTATTACATCACAATGAAGCTAATTAACTAATCCTAGTTAACTAACTATTACAAAACAATTAAGCAGCTAAACGCATTAACTACTTAAATACAGAATCCAAAGCATAAACTAACTAAGCACATTAGCTAAGTAAAGCAATAAAACAATGGCTTCAGAGGGAGAAGAGTGTATGCATGCCCGGTCGCCTCGTTCGGAAATCCAACGCGATGCCCTAACTTGTCTCTACTTTCAATTGTTCTCAGAACCTTGCACCAAGCTCCAAAAAGCTTAAACTCCACCATAGGAACCTGTGGGAGGGTGGCCGACCAGTTGTTGGCGTCTGTAGCCACTTGCCGACCACTTTCTGTGCTGAAAACCAGAAAAAGTGGTCGGCCAGCCAGGTTTACTGGTCGGCCGACCAGTTGTTGTTGCCAAACTCCAGTTTTCTGCAACAGAGAGCAAGAAAGGGCATGGCAATGTATTTGCAAGATATGTGTGCACAACCACCCTCCCTATCATTTCATAAGCTCAAGGGAGTGTAGTTTTCGACCCTCGGGCCACCAATCGCGTATTTCGATCATGATGGCCGAGAGGCGAAGTTGCACAATTCAATATGAAAATGAATGCACAAGTAAACACATAAAGCCTAGAACTCTATCATGTATGATCAAGAGCGTCGGTGACCGAGAATTGAGGCACGTTTCATCACTTTAAGTATAAAACGTCCCTCTTTTCCCGTGTTTGGACTAACACCTATTTCAAACACAATGCAACACAGCATGGCATACACAATACGACTCAAGCATGCAACTCAATGCAATATTACTTAAGCATGCAAACATGCAAGGGACAATCATGCAAACATGCAATTAACATGCTAGCATACACAATGCTATGAACTACAGGGCATACATAATGCTCATGACAACTAGCATACACAATGCAAATGAAAACTAACATACACAATGCAATGAACATGGCATACACAAATGCAATGATCAATATGGTATACTCGATGCAATGTGACCTAAGCATGCAAACAACATGACATATACAATGCTAAATCAATCATGCAAACAACATGGCATACTCAATGCGATGAACTACATGGCATACACAATACTCAATGGACTTAAACCAAAATGGACAGACCTCGGCCATGCCCAAAATAGAGGCCATTAGGATGAAACTAAGGCACGAAATGCAAAACAAAGCATGCACATGCATTGACCCATCAACTAGGCCAAAGAGCACAACCCTCGAGAAGGCTCAAGGAGTGACAAATGCAGAAGTGTAACAACACTAAATGCACTGAAATTAAGTAAGAAATGATGCCAAATCATTCAATCAAACACAAGTATAGCATGCAAAGGTCCTAAAGCATAAAAGCTGTTAAGGAGGACTACAAAGGAGGCATGTAATAGATGGCAAATATGTATAAACCAATCATGGACAGAGCTGAAATAGGTCAAGACAATGACCAAAACATGCTAAGTTAGGGGCTCAAAGGTCAAGGCATGCAAGCATACAAGTTAGGCCATAAGCAAGGCAATAATGCACAACCTTTTTAAACACTTAAATCATGAAAGAAGTGGAAACATGGCAATGCTATAAGCTCTGAAATGAAGTATTAAATGATGCCAAATCATCTAAATAGCTCAAAGATAGCATGCATGAGTCATTAAAACACAAAGCTAGCAAGGCCAATTGCACTACAGCTATACAAAGCATGAAGGATATGGCAAAGGCAACCCAAAAAAGTCCTAGAACATGTCAAAATGAGTCTAAAACATGCATGGAAGGAAGCCAAAATAAGCTACCATGAAGGGCGTAAGGCATGATGCATACAAGGCAAATAAGGTGGATTACACTACACCTATTAAGACCAAGCATGGGATGACTTAACCAACAAAATCAAAGTTATATCATGGCAAAATAACCCCAAAAACACATTGAAATGATGGCTCGCAAGCTAAGGCATGAAGCATACGCAATGATTCATGTTAAGGCATAAAGGGGCAAACCCTCCAACGCATTGAATGAGCGATAAATGCAAGTGCATGAGCATGAAACATGGACTGAAATCACATATGAAATGATTCCAAATCATTCAAATAGGCCAAGTAAAGCATGCTAGTGGACTTGACACACAAAGCTAACAAGCTAGATTGAACGATGGCTATACAAAACAAGTCATGCATGGCCAAAACAACCAAAATCAGAGCTAGAGCATGCTAAAACATGGACAAAAGCTTCTTGAAGTTAAGCCAAAAAGCATGCTAGAATGACATGTTAAAACATGATGCATGTTAGGCTAATTCATGGAAATACACTACAAGTGCATGGAGCATGCAAGAGGTGACCAAACCAAACCCTAACAAAGGTATGACATGGAAAAACATCACTAAAAACATGCTGAAATGGACTCAAGGCAAGCTAGAATGACATGCTACTTTATGAAGCATACAAAGCTAGTTTATGAGATTTACACTACAAGTGTATAAACCATGCATGGAGTGACCAAACCAAGTAAAAACAGTGGCATGCCTCAGCAAAATAAGCCCAAATACAAGCTAAGATATGGCCAACATAAACTTAACAAACATGCTCACACATGAGGCATTCAAGACAAGTATTGAAGACACAAGGAGAGGGGATAACCCTCTCCTTTTTGGGACCTCAAAACACCACTTCCACCACTGAAATTCCTCTGGATTTCAATGGTGAGAAGGTCAAAACGAGGTGGTCCCAAAAGGTTAAAAAGAAGGCACAAAAGCAAGGCCAAACAAGGCCTAAGAGGGGGTAAACAGCCCCCAACGCAAAAGTGACCTTAAACAAAGATCTTAAGCACACAAAATCAGAACTTTTTTTAGTTTGGAGTTAGTCTTAAAACAGTATGCAAAAGGGTCCAAAAGCTTAAGCAAGAATGGGGGTTTAAAAGGTTAAAGGCTCACCCTTGAAGACCACCTTTAAAGCTGCAACTCCAGTAGGTTTTTCAAGCTCAAACCAACCCAAGAACACCAAAACCAGCTCCTAAGCACCTCAGCAACAAAAGGATGGTGTTTGAGTGTGTGTTTGTGTGCAAAAGTGAGACAAAAATGACACTTTAAGGCACAAAACAAAAGCAAACGAGAGATATAGATACAAGTGTGTATGTATATCTCAAACCACCAATTTCTGAACCTAGAGGAGGAGGGGGGAGGTTCTCTCTTATAGAGAACCAAAAGCTAAAGCTCCTTGAGGAAGCTAAGGTTCAAAGCCATCCCTCCATACACGTGTATGGAGGATAGTTCTGGTGCCTTCCAGTTGTGCCAGCTGGATGAAAATATCTCCAAAAAGGTGATAAAAGTGGCCGACCAGTTGAAGTGGTCGGCCAGCTACTTTTTCTAGTTTTTCAGGACAAAAAGTGGTCTCTCGGAAAGAAAAGTGGTCGGCCAATGACTGGAAAGGCCAAAAGTGGTCGGCCAGACATCCAAATTGAAGCCCCAGAAGTTAGCTTTCCAATGGCGCCAGCCTTGCATCAAAATTCCAACTGTGCAAAAAGTTATGCCTGTTTTGGTGAAGCCGCGCAGTTTCGATCCAACCGGATTGATGCCGAACTTCTCCCAAACTAGTTTTCTTCTCTCATTTCTCATTTTCTTCAACTCCAAACCCCTAAACAAGGTGTTTTGAAAGATTTTTCAGAGATTTCATCTCTCTTTCATTCATTTCCACTTTGTCCTTGCTCGATTTTCTCGGAACATCGTAGGAACTTTGTTTCAAAAATGTTTTGAAAGAGAGGGTTTTAAGGTCTAAAAACCATTCAAAATAGCTTTGGTCCAAAATGAGGTGTAAGGTTGGGATTTGACTCTCCTCTCGCCGAAGAAATCAAACATTTGCACTGCACAGCTTTCAACACCAAGTAAACCATCAATAACGCCCAAGTCTTAAGGACGGTCAAAAATGGGGTGTCTACACTTACACCTTTTTCCGTGTGAAGCTTTTTTCTCCATTATCTGTCGTTTTTATGCTCTACGGCAACGTAGAATCATCAAGCTCAAAGTGACTGATTGAACACCCTTGAAGTGATTGATTGATTTTAGGGGTTGTTTGGGAAGATTTTTTTTTTTCTTTCTTTCTTCTCTGTATATAGGGGTGTAAAAATGGCCCGAGACTCGTGGCGGCCCGAAGCCCATGATGGGACCGGCCAGTTTCGGCCCGGGCCCGAGCCCAACCCAACCCAGTACGTTGGGCCTGGCCCATCCATTTTGGAGCCCGGCCCGACCCATTAGCCCGACCTACAACCCGGCCTATTAGCCTGGCCCGGCCAAAAAAAATTTCGAGCCCTGCGGGTGACTCGGCCCTCCAGTCCTCTTTATATCAATATTCAATGATCAAATTTTAAAAAATAAAAAAAACAACTTGTAATGGTTAAATAATTAAAAAATAAATAAAAAGATTGATCTTATAAAAAAAATAGTAATCTTGTAAAAATAAAAAATTTATATAATTAAATAAATACATTAATAATTTAAAAAATAAAAACAAAAAATAATAATAATTTATTAAAATAAAATCAAACTAAAAATTTTGTAAACACAGATTTTTAAAATCTCTATGATTTTTTAAAAAAATTTGTATTCTTATTTGGTTAATCTACAGTGATATATATATATGTATATATACATGCTCAATCAATCAATCGGTAGACTGCACTGCAGTGATAATGGACCATGTTCATGGTACAAATAATAAGGTGGATGCGCATGATATTTAGGACAATACTGTTGGGTCTGTGGGGGCCATCACGGGTCCCGTTCTAATAATCCAAACCGTTTAATGTGTAGAACTCGTCGAATACTATATGACTATAAAAAATCACATTGATCGGATATCGATAACTATATGATCATATAAGTTTTGTATCAAACAACTGGACGGTGAACAAATTAATAATTGACAAAAAACTAATCTAATCAGATAGCTATTGATATTTGATCAATGTGATTTTTTACAGACATATAATACTAGATGAATTCTACACATTCAACGGTTTCAATTATCAAAACGGGACCCGTAATGGGTCCCCATAGGCCCAACAGTATCTATGAAGCCTCATCCTATATTCATGTGATATATGTTAAGTTATCAACTTACAGCATTTTGATAGCAATTCGTAGAATAAGAAGGAAAGAGTCTCAAAGAGATAAAAATAAAGAAATGGAGTAATGTGACATTATGTCACTGACACTGCGGGTCAGCTACTAGCCTATCTTTTACCTAGCCTAGCCTCATCAATCACTCAATTCAAGTTTCAAATGGTAATATTGAAACGGTAATACACAAGCAGTCATAATTAAAATTACTATAAATATCTTTTATTTTTCAAAATAAATCTCACAACAAATAATTCTCTTTCTCTCTCTCTCTTAAACTCTCTTAATCTCTCCTAAACTCTCAATCTCTCTCAACTCTCAATTATCAGAAGAAGCAAATTTCTGTATCGCATTCACCAGTCGGTAACATTAATTAGTTTAATTAAATTTATTAGTTACTCATTTTTTTCATTAATTATTTGTGCACATATATTTATTATTATTTTTTACTGATTGTATTTACACATTATTTAAATTAATTGTTAATTCTTATATATTGTTTTACTTACATTATTACAGATTCTAATATGCCTAATGTTTATGTTGATGTTAATACATATACTACACAACATGAATCTGTTGATTCTTCTTCTAATATCCCTCTTCCAACAGTTGGATCATTATCTAGGAGCAGAAGTAGTAGTGTTTGGGAACATTTTGAAAAAATATCTATAAATAATCCTGATGGTACAATTACATTTAAAGCAAAATGTAAATATTGTGCACATTTACTTAGTGCTGCATCTGTAGGGGGTACTAGTCATCTAAAAAGGCATGCTAACAAACATTTACAAAGTTGACAACCTGATATTCGAAGTCAAATGCAATTAGAGGCTTCATCAACTGGTAATTTACAAACATTTTCATATGATCCTATACGTGCACAAAATTCTGTAATTAATTATATTATTAAAAAAGAACAACCTTTTACTACTAGTGAATGTCCCGATTTTACAGAAATGATTCATGAAAGTTTTGCACCGCAATATCAAAGTTTTTCAAGAAATACTATTAGAAACAGGATTTAAAAAAAATTGAGGATGTTAAAAGTGAATTATTTGACATCTTTAAAAATTTGAATGGAAGAGTTTGCTTAACATCTGATATGTGGTCAAATAATGGTTTTGAATATCAATGTTTCACTGCATATTTTATTGATAATGATTGGAAATTAAATAAAAGAATTATTTCATTTAAATTAGTTGAATTTCCATACACTGGTCATTCACTTGGTGTAGAAATAAGAAATGTATTATACGAGTGGGCTTTACAAAATAAAATATTTACGATTAGTTTAGATAATGCATCATATTATAATCAAACTGTAACCTATTTAAAATCAACTTTACAATTGCTTGTTGATGATGATTTATTTCATGTTCGTTGTTGTGCCCACATTTTCAATTTAATTGTTAAAAAAGCTATGCATGTATACGAAACTTCTGTACTTGTAATAAAAAATGCAGTTGTTACTATTATGTCTTCTGGTAATCGAATTTCGGATTATAGAAAAATTTGTCAACGAGAAAATATACCATTTAGAAAATTAATTTTAGATGTAGATAGTAGGTGGAATTCAACATATAATATGTTAAATACAGATTGTAAACAAAGAAGAGCAATAGATTTATTTTTTGCAACAACATCAATAGGAGGAGTATTGACTTCCACTGAACTTAATTGGCTCAAAGTATCCTTATATAAAGATTTTTTAAAAGTTTTTGATACTTTAACAAAATTATTTTATTATATATATATTTCTAATTCACCATTTGTTTTACATATGCTAGCAAAAATAATTAAAGTTTTCATAAAATATATGGGTAATGAATATTATATAACCATTATTACTTCAATGAAAAAAAAAATTTGATAAATATTTTGATAATTTGCCTCATCTATTAGGTTTAGCCATAATAATTGATCCTAGGTGTAAAGAAATTGGTTTATAAGAATTTTTAGAGCGCATTTTCGCTGATCAAAGACAATTTGCCCCTATTATGCAAACATGCAACAAATTATTTGAAGAATACAGGGCAGCTGCATCTGTAAATACACCTGCACACTAGACTAGCAGTCTCATCTCAAGGTGGGAGATTAAGTGTTTTTCCAGCAATAAAAAGTAGAAGAATATCTCAACATACAAGTGTAAGTAGTTCTGAACTACACACTACAACATTTTCTTAGTTTAGTGACATTTGAAAGTGACACAAAACTATTGGTTTAATGACATTTTTTAGTCTTGTGGCATTTTGAACAAGTGCCATTTGTATCCGTGCCACGGTAGATACTAGTGCCACGGTAGATACTTGCAAGTGCCACTACACCATCATGGCTAAAAACTTTCAATGACATTTTGATGTCATGGTAGATATTATTTGTGGCACTATCAAGCGCCATTAAAAAAAGAATTAGTGACACTTATAAGTGTCATTGCATCATCAAGACTAAAACCTTTCAGTGACACTTTAATGTCATGGTAGGCACTATTCGTGACGCTATCAAGTGTCATTCGTGACGATAATTCGTTGTAGAACAATTTGATCCGCTCTTGCGGAGACTCGAACCGCCAACCTCCTGCACCATAAACCTTATACACCACACTCTTCCCACTACATCTCTATAGAATAACATGATTATATATAACATATATTATTTGTATAGTACATACATCCATATTAATATAAAAGTATATGTATAAACATAATTATTTTATTGAACATAATTTATGTAAAATAAACTATTTACTAGCAAAATAAAAAAAAGACCACTTTTGGCGACTAAAAATATTTTTTAGTCGCCAATTCTGTACTTTTGGTTACTAATTGTTTTTTAAAAAACTTAACTTTTGCCGACTAAAATCGGGTTGGTCGCCGAAGATGCACTTTTAGTTACCAAAATTTTGGTCGCCAAAAAATTTAATTCCCGCCTTAGGATTTTAGTTCTCCCGCGCTAAAAATGACCACATTTGGCGACTAAATTTAGTCGCCAATTGTAGACTTTTGGCTACAAAAAATTTTTTTGGCACCAAAAAGCTTTACTTTTGGCTACTAAAATTTTTTTAGTCGATAAAACCCCATATAATCTGTAACAACCCAGATTTTTAATTATTCTGTAGAATTTATACTAATATTATTTAATCACAGTTAGGAAAATATATAATTTATTATATATTATTATGTGTAATTTTGTAAAACAATATAATTATTAAAAATTTAAGGGTCAAAGTATAAATAAATAATTAAGTTAAGTTTGGATAAGTTTGAATTAATGGAGAATTAATGGGAGGGTGACACGTGGGAGGGTGACACGTGGGAACCCGTGGCTTGGTGCCCACGGTTGCCATTCTATATAAGGGGAGAATGTGCTCAGAAAGGAAAACAAGGAAAAGAGAAAGAAAGGAAGGAAGAAAAGGGAAGGAAAAATAATGGAAGTTGAGAAGGTCTTTGATAGTGGAAAGAAATAGTGAGGTATTAAAGTTAAGGTGAGTTATATTATACCTTGAGTCACTATAATATATTTTACGTATGTTTTGACTTATCATAATTTATTTTATACAAGTTATGTTTTATAAATTCTATTAATATTTCAATTACGTGGATTAATTTCTGAACTCTATTTGTTAAAATGAAACTCATGGATATATTAGTTTATATTTTAAAGAATATTTGACAATGACCTTATAAACAATTATGTTTTGTAAATACCATCACGGGAGTCCCACGCCTTGGGGGACTTAAATAACCATTGACCTCTGTTTGACCACTTTGTGGCCCTCTGTCTGTCATGGATCCATTGACCCTTTGAATTTCTGGTGTGGAGCAAAGTGTTGTATGGAGCTAAGTGTTACACTATGGTGGGAGCCACCTCTAGAGTTCGTACAAGCCACCTCTAGAGTTCGTACGAGCCACCTCTTGAGTCCATACATTTGTCTGGTTCTGTACCGTGGTTATGACTTCTGGTGTGGAGCAAAGTGCTATACGGAACTAAGTGCTACACTATGGTGGGAGCCACCTCTAGAGTTCGTATGAACCATCTCTTTAGTCCATACATCTGTTCTGTTCCGTGGTTATGATTATGATTATGATTTTCGTATTATATGTTAAATGATCTTTGTATTATATATTATGCATTTTAATATCAAGCTCTGCTTAGCCAATAATTATCCATGGTGAATTTTATGGCCTTATATTCTTAGTATAATATTTCTCACTCTGCCATATGCTTATAGTTGTTTACCACTTTCAGGTGATATGTCAGGGCCAGCGCGTGGGGTAGGCACGAAGCACTTTGTAGAGATAGTCCAGTTCTGACAATTTAATTAAATAGAAGCTCCAATGATTATTTTGGTACCCTCATTTAAATATTATTTCCGCTCGCGTTTATTTATTTGTTTAAGAATTAGCCGAAGGTAACCCCAGTTACTGGCCATCACGATGCTTAACCTTTGGGTACAGGGAGTGAGTCGTGACATAATCAGCAACCAAACTTATTTTTAGTCGCCAATTATAGACTTTTGGCTATTAATTTTTTTTAGTTGCCAAAAAGGTTTACTTTGGGCTACTAAAATTTTTTTAGTCACTAAAACCCATATAATCAGCAACCAAACTTAGTTTTAGTCGCTAATTGTAGACTTTGGCTACTAAAATTGTTTAATTGCCAAAAAGTTTTACTTTTGGCAACTAATGTTGTTTTGGTCGCTGAAAGCTATACTTTCAGCGACCAAATTTTTTTTGGTCAAGAAATTTAGTCGCCGAATGTGCTTTTTCTTGTAGTGTATATTGAGTTTAATTTATTTATTTTTAATCATTTACTGCATTTTAAAAATTTAGAAAATATATTGGCATTTTTTGTTTTTTCAAAAATGCCATTATAAGCTTGGAAAGTTTTTGGCTTAGTGGCATTTCTCAAAATGCTATAAAATATTTGTTTATGACACTTTTTACCTAAGTGTCATAAAAAGCAATTTGCACCTACCTAGTGTCCTGACATTTTTTAAAAAATGCCATTGCGACTAAAGTTTAGTGGCATTTATTGGTAAATGTCACGAACATAATTTTTTGTGTCATTATTTTATAAAATGCCATAAAATTGATGTGACATTTCTTTATTGAAATGCCGCCATAGCCTTATATGTTTGTGGTTCTGTGGCATTTTCTAAAACATTTAATGCTAATTTTTATTTTTGTGGCATTTTCTAAAAATATGCCACTAGTGTAATGTCACTAAAGTGTAAATTTGTTGTAGTGACATTTTTGTTGTAGTGAAGTGACACTTTTTTTAATTGAAATGCCACTAGAACCTTGTATGTTTGTGGCTCTATGACATTTTTCTAAAAAATGTCATCAAATATTCTTTTTGTGACATTTTTTAAGAACATGCCACTAGTTTGGTGTCACTAAAACGTGTTTTTGTTGTAGTGACAACGTTATTTGGAAAGCTCATCAATAGATCATTCCGATGATTTTGACATTTTGGAATGGTGGAAACAAAATGAAACTATGTGGCCTGTGGTTTTACAGATGGCCCGTCATATACTAACCGTTCCTATTTCTACAGTTGCTTCAGAAATAGCTTTTAGTGCAGTGGACGGGTGTTAAGCGATTACCGGAGCAGGCTTTCACCCAAAATGGTTGAGACACTGATGATATCCAGAGATCATATGCATGCACTTACAAGAAGATAAAATTATAGTGAAAATGAGTGAATTCAAAATGATTTGGATGACATATCCTCGGGCAACGCGATTGAAATGTCTATCTCCTCCGATGATTGATTAACAATTTGTTTTTTACTATTTCATTTCATTTTTTTTTTTTTTTTTGGATTAGATTATTGAGGTAGAGTATAATGCAAATGATTGGTAGGCTAGTAGGTGCCAACCTAGTTGGGATGTACTTGACCTATAGTAATGCAATTGCTCTACCATCATCAGTAATCTATACCTAATTTATTTAATAATATCAATTTTTGTAATATTTTATTTTATTTTGGAATAAAAATTATTCATTCAATAAATATTATATAAATAATTTAATATTGTAATATTGAAAGTTTCATTTTCATATATATAAAATTATTCATTTTGAAATTAAAAAAAAAATTACATAATTGCATACTTTTTTAATTATAATAAGTTCATAATTAAAAAAACATAAATCATACATAATTAAATTTAAATATCATCATGAAACATTGCATAACAAACAAAACATCTTGTTAATCTTAATCAAAATACTCTAGTATAATTATTTTTATTTTTTTATTCCTAATACTAAAAATAAAATTAAAAAGCCCGAGTAGGCTCGGCCCATGGCCCGCAACCCAGGCCCTAGACTCGGCCCTATTATGAGTGGGCTTGGGCCTGGGCCCAACTTTTTGGCCCATGGGCCGGCCTGGCCCGCTAAAAAGGTGGAAGCCCACGAAGCCCGATTGGGCCGGGCTGGGTTGGGCCATTATTACATCCCTATCTGTATAATATGTTATCTATGATTATTTCCTTCATGTACTTGTTTGTTGATTACATTTAATAATTTATGGTTATTCACCATGTTAGCTATTGTGGCCCTTAATAAACCTGTAATATTGGTATGTTTTATCATATTTGATTGATACCTCCAACTACACAGTAATTACATTTTGGTTTTGAAACTTACAAAATTATTTTTGAATATTTTATTTTTTTGTTTTTATGGGTTTTTTTATTTAATGAATTTTTTAATTTTGTTTTAATGTTTTGGAAAGTAAGTTAAAAGTCAACATTTTTACTTTTTTTTTTGACTTTTAAAAAATATATATATATATTAAAAAATAAAAAAATGATGTGACTTAAAAAAACCAAAAAGCTACAAATTGACTTTTGTTATTTGTAAAGAAAACTAAAAAAAATTACCAAACACAAAACAAAACAAAACAAAACAAAACAAAATTGATTAAACTATGAAAAAAAAATCACTAAAGACAAAAAAAAAATACAAAAAATAAAAACAAAAACTCAAAAATAGTTTTAAGAAACTAAACCAAACAAAGTGAATGGTTGTAAAGAAATTTTTAAAAATTCACTAAAAATACAAAAAAGAAAAAAAAATCAAAAATAATTTTCAAAAACTAAACCAAATATATATATATATATATATATTTATATATATTTTTATCTCATCTATTATGTGTAGATAATTTCATATTCTTTATTACCTTATATTATCTACTATAATTAACACTCGTATGATATCCATCGTAAAAATATAGCATGGTTGTTTTATGTTGCTTAATACTTCTCATCTCTATCTCCGCTTCAACTTTTCATTTTCTATAATGGATTATGTTTTTTTTTTTTTTTTTTTTTTTTCTCTGTTAGTATGATCTATTGTTTAAGAAAGACGAAGCTCCCTAATTAAGGTCTCAATTGATCTTCAATTTTATAATTTTATTTATTAATTTTGAAATTTCACTATCTAAAAACATAGTGAAATTTTGTTGTTTGAAAAGTTTACTAATTGAATGAAATTGTGTTCAATTATGCAATTTTGAATCTTTTATATTTCAACTGGATATTAAGGTCTGAATTGGCTCTTAATTTTGTAATTTTATTTCTCAATTTTGAAATTGACTATCTATTACCTAAAAATGCAGTGAAATTTTACTGCATAAAGAATTTCACGAATTCAATGAAATTATGTTCAATTGTGAAATTTTTACTCCCCAATTTTAATCCTGTAAATTGAATTTAGAAATGAAGGTCTTAATTGGCCTTTAATTTTTCAATTTTATTTCTCAAATTTAAATTCATTGTTCAAAATCATATTCAAATTTCACTTTGAATAAATGGTAAAATTTCACTGTTCAATAGTTGGTCATTTTTTAAAATTTTATATTAATAACAAATCTTATTTGAGAGATATCGATTAGGGATGGCAATATGAACCCGGCCCGATGGGGACTCTGACTGCCCCGTCCTGATCAATAGGGTTTCCTCAAAAATTATTCCCCGTAGGGCCGAGGCTGGTATTGAAAAATACATCCTCGATGATTTTCAGGCTGGGGACGGTGATAGGGTCCTTTGGGCCCGGCCCGGCCTGGCCCCACCCCTAAACTTCCCGAAACATCCCACATTATATATATATATATATATTTGTGTGTTTAGGGTTATTATTATATATATCTCTCTCACTCTGACTCTCTACTGTCTCAACTCTCTCACTGTCTCAACTCTCTCGTTCTTCTCTTTCGCCGAATCCTCCATGGCCTCCTCCCGCCGATCCTTCGTTCCATGGCCTCCTCCGTCGCCGATCCTCCATTCTATTGCCTCCTCCGTCGCCGATCCTCCGTTCTATGGCCTCCTCCGCTACCACTGATTGTGAGATCTAAATCCAGATCTTTTTTCCTTTCTCAGAAATTTTTTTTTTTTTTAAGTTGATCATTGTTGACGATGAATTGAAACATACTAAAAACAGATTTTATTTTTTTATTTTTGTTCTTGTGTTGAACAAAATTTAAAAAAAAAAAAAGTTGGGGTTTTTCCGGAGTCGGGGAAACCAGATCCCCGGTAGGGGACGAGGTTGTAGGAGGTGGTTGTGACGCCCCAAAATTTGGGGACATCATAATAAGGTTTGGAACTTAAAATCAATTTTCTTAATTAAGAATCCTCATCAATGTTGCCACCAAATTTACCATCATCCATTAATTACAACACCAAAACTAAAAGTTCTTCAATTACAACTCCAGTAGAGAAAAACTAGAAAACTCAGAAAGATGGTTCATGGAACTTTGGCACGCTTCAAGCTAATCAGGGCTGAATGTTGCCTTCCAACACCTCGGTGTTTCCTTCGGTTTCTTCGGTACCTGGCATGAAACGCCAGGGCAACGAGGATGCCAATGAGCGACAAGCTCAATAAGATACTACAACCCGAAATACCCACCCTGATAATAATACCCACAATGAATAATGTGTAGTAACAGAATGACAGGTAGCATTTAATAAGCATAATAGGAATGCCATCAGTTGAAATAATAACAATAGATAATAAATAAATAAAATGACAAACAGAGGCAGTATTTCATCATAAGAAAAATGCCCACTCATTAGAATCCGAACATAAAACCTGGCATAAAACGCCAGGGCAACAAAAATATATGCCATGAGTTTTGCAACACAGTAAGAAAACACAACCAACCTACCATTCTTTTTAAGAGAAAAATAATGAGATTATAAACATGAGATAACAATATAATTGTAAACATAAATTACAACTATTCAATAATTTTAATAAATTAGGTGACACTCGAAATCTCACCAAAGAGATTTAACTTACCAACCACTAAGCATGGCAACGGTTAATTTGAAACCCTCCCTTGGTCAAATATTTAAGTGTTACCAACCGTAACTACCAGGGATGCCCACGTCCGGAGTTATATACCCAAGCAATGGCATCCGTGGTCTGCCCCAAGGAAACGGTCTGCCAGGGGTACGTAACCTCCCTGTGTGCCACCTGCACATCCACCCTTATTCCAAAACCGAATACCGAAAAGGGTTCAAATAAGTCCCGTGCCATCTTAGAGTTTCGCAATACAATTTACATGAGAATTCTCAAAAGCAGGGCTCACCCTGAACAACCGGTATTGACCGTCAACCCTTAATTCCGTACACTCTTTAAAACCAATACTCACCCTGAACAACTGGTATTAACCGTCAATTGTTAACTTTGTGTATGCCGTTAATCATTTCAGTTAATTTTGATATTAATCACCAATAATTCCAATCTTTAATCACAAATAATGGTTTACCAACTCATTAAAATTCCCAACATAAAATATTACACATGTCACACGATAGTAAACAATGTACAAAATTTAAATAAATAATTTATTTAAACCATGGTATAAAATAATGATGTAGACACAAAAAAGAAGAAATAAATCATAATCACACACGTGCATGGATTTTTAATCTACAAGATTAGATTAGCACCATATTAAATTTTAGTCCAAGGAAAACAATTGAAGAGATTTTTTTTTTTTTGGATTCCTCCTTAATCTGCCAAAATTTTCAGAATGTATATCTTGCAAATGAAATTATAAATAAATTATTTATACAACTCTAAAATTCATATAAATCTACAGAATACTCAATAAACAGGTTATGGTCATTTTTCATAAAGCAGTTTCCAAAAATAAGTTATAAATAATTCTTAAAAATTCCAAGAATGTTCATGATACAGATTTATCACATTTTCTTAAGTTAATTCCATACTTAAATTTATAGATCAAACCCATAATCTAAAAATTTATCATGAAACTAGACCTCTCAAATTTCATCTTTTAGTTAGAAATTACCAGATTTGGCTTAGTATAAAATTTTAAATAAATTTTCAAATACATGGTAAAATCTGTCACACAGTTTCAGATTTAGTTAAAAATTTCTATAAACTCAAAAATTATTTTCAAAAATTTCTGGATAAACTAGACATCATTATCAACAACTTTGTAGAAGAAATCATCTCGAAATTTTGAGTATAAAATTATCTAAAAATTCGGGTAAACATGCTGGCAGATTCAAAACAGTTTATTCCCAACACAGTTTCAGATTTAGTTAAAAATTTGTATAAATTCGTAGAAAGCTCAAAAATTGTTTTCAAAAATTTCTAGACAACTAGACATCATTATCAATAACTTTGTAGAAGAAATCATCTCGAAATGTTGAGTATAAAATTATCTAAAAATTCGGGTAACAGGCTGGCAGATTTAAATGGCCAAATAACATCTTCAATAATCTTTTTAATTGCATAAACTACACATGCAAGTCCAAATTCCACAATATTATCATGATTTTCAGACTACTAATATTTGATATACCATCATAATTTATTTCTTAATTTATCCAAATTTAGATTTAATTAATTTTCTTCATATCTATTCCAAATTTACACTTATAAGTCTTTCACACATGAATTAAAATCTAAAACATTG
The DNA here is from genome assembly GCA_030407325.1 of Camellia japonica. Classification (NCBI taxonomy): domain Eukaryota; kingdom Viridiplantae; phylum Streptophyta; class Magnoliopsida; order Ericales; family Theaceae; genus Camellia; species Camellia japonica. Next base: position 126,947,068 of record JAPPVO010000017.1, on the reverse strand, counting down.
AAATTTCAACATGCATGTAAGGATGGGTTTCAACTTCATGAAGAATAACAAGAATCATACCCAACTAATTACTCTCTAAATTTATTTTCATAATCTTACACTAAACTCAATTTTTTTTTTCATCATCTTCTTGCTAAATTTTATTTATTTTTTTTTTTACAAGATATTGATTCCAATTACCTCTTGATTTCAGCTTCTAGATGATTTATCTACAAGATTTGAGTTTTAGTTTCTTACCTTAAGTCTTCAAATTGATGAGTTTCTTGGCAAATTCTTGAACTTTCCTTTAGTTCTCCACTTTTCCCTAGCTTCTCTTCCCTTAGTTTCTCCTCTTCTTTGAGCTGAAATTTCTCCCTCCTCTCTCTTGGTTTCAATCTCACTCCAGCACAAGAGTGCTTCCAATAAGTAATAAATAAAAGAAAAAGAGTTGCCTACTCTCTCATATACACACACACACACAAGCACACCTCTCATGTTGACACATAATGCACACTTGCACCTCTCTCTTCACCAACACAGCACACGTGCACCCTCTTTCTTTTCTTTTGATTCCAGCACATCACTCACACATGCACACACCCACATAAGTTTCTTTGCACACCCACACCCACACCCACACCCACATACATTCTTAATCCTAGATTCAATTATGTTTAGGATTTATTTAATTAAGCAACACTTAGTCTTAATAAATTTCAATTAGCACCTCATTAAATTAATTATGACTAGTCACAAATCCCACATAATTTAATCAGTCTAATTTGACTTTCATTAGAGCCCAATTAATTATAATTCAATTTATCAATCTCAATCAAATTTTTAATCAAACTCCTAAAAGGTTCCAAATATTAAATTAGACTTATTTTCATCCTCAATTTTGATTTTCCAAATCATTTAGGCCTTCAATTTCTGATCAGACTCAAATTTCCATCAATAAATTACATATTCAATTGAGCACCTCATAAATAAATTTAGTTCATAATAATCTAAATTCTCAATCCTCACAACTCAATTAACTCCAATTCGGACCCAATTGATCAAACCTTAGTTTTATTAAACTGGATCGAACATTTAATTACACTTTCATAGGGTCCAATACTTAAAATTAAACTGATTTAACTTATCAATTTCACCTCCTTAGGCTATTTGGACGTTCAATTTCTAATTCTAAAATAAATCCTTAATAAAATAATTTATAAATAACAAATATTAAACACCCACAAAATTATTATTTATTTATTTATTTATTTATTTCCTTGTTAGTGATTGAATTTGGTTAATTTAAAACTAACTTTTACACTAATACATTTTTGAGATAGACTCTAGATAAAATTAATTAATTTATTTATTTATTTTCTTTTAAGAATAATAAAATGTGGGTTTTCACAGTGGTGGTGTCCCTGCCGGGGATCGGGGGCGGGGATGGGAATTTTTTGACCTTCGAGGATCAAGGACAGGGAATGTAATCCCCGGCCCTGGCCCGGCCTGTTGCCATTTGATGAGAAGACTTTGAAATATAAATTCTATAAAAAAGAAAAAAAAAACCTAAAATTAATTTTTTTTTAAGTTTTAAATAAGCCAAATCTGCAAACGACTTATTATTGTGTTATGTATGATCAAAGGCAACAATTAGTAAGGTTATTTTTATCCCAAGAAATATTCTTAAAAGCTAGAGGGGGGTAATTCTACTTAAAAAATTATCAAAGAGACCTATCACTTCCAAACTTTGAAAATCCTATTTTTCATTACATCCTAAGGCCCCGTTTGTTTTGGAGTGTAAATGATGAAATGGGATTAAGATGGAGGTGAGGTTATTTAGTGTTGTGTTTGTTTGTAGAGTTGGGGAAGGGATTAGAATGGAGGAGAGGATTAAGATGAAGCTTGGAAGAGAGATTGAGATGGAGGAGGTGGAGGTGATATTAGAAAAATAGTGAGGGGATTAGAAATTTTTTATTTTTTACATATTGGGAATTTTTTTTGAACATTAATGTTTAATTTTTTGTATTTTTTATTTGTTTTATTATTTTTTAATCCTCTCATTATCAATCCCCTCACTAACAATCCACTCACTATCAATCCCCCCCATTCTACCTCTGAAAACAAACGGAGCCTCAACCCATTACCATCATCTCCATTAGCTCACCACGGTCATCACCTTTCTGCCACCACCCCCTACTTTCTCCACCTCACCTTAGTAACTCCAATCCATATCCAGGAACCCCTAACCTAGAATGTTGTCCCTCTCGCCACCCCAACCTAGCCCATCCACCATTTTTCATCAACCACTAGAACACGAGTGAAAAAAGAAAACCCTAGGATTTTCATTCAGTTCTGTCGCAGTAAGTATTTCTCCAGAATCAGTGGCCAGCCGGCCAATCTCTTGCTCGGTCAACCAGTTTAGTAGGCCAGTCGACCAGAATCTTGTATGGCAGTAGTGGTTTTTCAGCAAGCCCAGCAGAGGGCACGACCATATTTTATTAGACTCGGCTGGGCCCCATTGTGGACCGGCTGGGCTTCAGAGTGTGCACACAGAGCACTATTGTTAGCAAGACAGAGCAGTTTCTGAGGGATGTTCTCACTTACGTGCATGTTGTTCTCTTTTTGTTTCGTTAATATTTATTGTTGTAATATTTGTACATGTAATAATTAGTTAATTCATTTGGTATTGTAATAATTAGTTGATTAGGCCATTCGGACCCTTTTGCGTGAGGGCAAACTTGTAATATTTGTATGTTTTCTAACCCTCATTTCCTTCTCTCTTTTATTCATACGCTTACCGTGGTTGCATATAATACCATGTTTTCGTTTCATATCATTACCATGCCTTGCATCCATTTTGGCACACATTAAAATTTGACTCATCATAAATAGTGTTTTACTACTTCCTAAATGATTATGTGCGCTACCTCATGCTTTGAGTTGCTTCACATGTCATGTTAGTAGCCGAATTTATTAGTTGCATTTTGTATGTATTGCATTAGTCATTTTGCATATAAGATCATGCATTTTTCTAACTATATTATTTTCTTTGGCTTGCCTTGGTTGAATACTAGATGAGCATTTTCGCTTTAGCATATTACATGTGTGTTTGTGTTGCCATGTCAAGCATACCACCCAGAGGCTATGTGCTTATTTGAAATACCTCTTTGAATGCTTATGGATGAAGGCTATTTTGCTTAAGTTGGAATGACTTTGATTAGTGTACATGTGAACTCACTTTTTTCAGTAGCACATATTCAAACCTCTTTTCAAACAAACACGAAATCAAAGCATTCCAAAGTGGGTGACATAGTCTATACTTGCGTGCCTCACATAGTAAGTTAGCATAATAATAAGAACATGAGCATATACTGTCTATAAAAATCATATCATGATTAGTAGAGGCTTCATCGGGTGAGTGGGGTGCTCAATTCACGACCTTCACTTCTCATATCTAAGTTCCCGAGCCAAGACACTTTGGTTATGACGGACAAGCGACTTTTGGCACGAGTCACGGGTTTCCTATATTTCTCAAAAATATTTAGGTGGAGACTCTGAAATCTGGTAATGCAGTCTATTTTTGGCATTTCTGATGATTAATGGATTTTCTAAGATGTGCTGGATTTGGACTCACATTCATTTTTCTATTTCACATTGCACTCGTGAAATCAGATTCAGAATCACAGGAGTTTGAACTGTAGGGCTATCGTACCCGAGGAGACTAAACTATTCTAAGGAGCACGAAAACCAGCTATAGAGCACACAATTAGAAGAAACTCAAAGAAGTAACATAAATTAATGTGGTCAGATAAAATTAAACATGTCAGAGAAAATTAAACATGCCAGAGAAAATTACACACACGAGAGTATTAAGCGATTTTTAACAAAATAAATCAAACAAGGCAGAGAAAATTAAACATGCTAAAAAAAAGTAATGTGGCCAGAGAAAATTATACATGCCAAAGAAAATTACACGTGCACACAAAAGAATACTAAGTATTTTTTGACCAAATAAATCAATCTAATCACAGAAAATTTCCATTTCTGGAGAAATTTTTAATAACTGAGAAAATTAAACATACAAGTACACAACTAGCCAGAGAAAATCTACAAAGCAACATAAATTAATGTAGCCAGAGAAAATTAAATCACGACCAAAGCCACAACCATCTGGTGTACTAAACCACTGTCCATGGAAACATTTTGTAGACTAAGAACTAAGAGGTATGGTTCAATACAAAGCATGATACATGCACCCCTTTTGGGATCCTAGATACGTGAAGTAAGATGAGATAATCGGAGATATAATCATGATGGTCAATGGCTTATTATAAGTGGTTTCTAACTAAATAAATCAATATATTCACAAAATATTCCACAGAAATTTTCAATAACTGAAAAAATTAAACATATGAGTACACAGCTAGCTAGAGAAAATCAACATAGTAAAAAAAAAAATTAAACATGCCAGAGAAAATTACACAACATACAAATTTGAATGAATTGAACTTGAATCAAATTTGAAGGAAAGAGAGGTTGGTGCATATTAAAAAATGTAAGAGAGCAGAGAAATTTAAAAACAACAGAGAGATTTTTCAATAGAAAATCAATGCCACAGTAAATTCCACCAAATAAACATGCCAAAGAAAATAAATTCCAACAAATAAATAAATGTAGCCACAGAAAATATAGAGAAAATTTCAATAACTGAGAAAATTACACATAGAAGTACAAAACAGCCAGAGAAAATCAAAGTAGCTACAAAACATAAATAAATAGGAGAATAAATATGCTAGAGAAAATTCAAAGAAGAAACATAAATCAAGCAAGCCACATAAAATTCAAATGTCAGAGAAATTTACAGACACAAGCACACAACAAGCTTCAAGAATAAGATCAAAACGCAGAGAAATTTCATTTTTCAAATTTATCTGGCTTCTATTGCGAAATTGAAACCCTAATTAATGGAAGGCTATTATAAAATGCAATTAACTGTGTTTTCAGAGAAAAACTAGTTGATTTGTAGAAAAACTTATCAGAGTGAGGATGAAACCCTAATTACAAACTGACATGCTCTAAGATGAATATGCACTGTAATGAATATAAACTGAGATGATGATGAACAGTGAAAATGCGTCAAAGAAATTTGTGAGGAAGGAATTGCAAAGATTTTCGCAGAAGATGATGAAACCCTAATGTGATTGTGAAGATGATTGTGAAACCATAATGTCGTTGTTCTCTTAATCATGGATATCAGTTGTGGAAATTCGGTTGTCGAAATCCAGTTTACTTTTCTCGGTTGGTTGTAAAGGGAATTTTAGTCCAACAAATGAATGAAAAGCGCACGTGTTTTGGTTCAGGGACCTGAGGCATCATCTATTTTTTTAGTGCCTTGTATCCTCTAAATTGCTATTATTAGGGACCTTTAAAATTCCCCATTATTTTTTAAAAAGTATCATGATTTTAAGGAATATATTACCTAATTGATCAATAAATGACATGACTTTGATATTTTGAAACATAAAAAAAAAAAAAAAAAAAAATTGATTTGATTTCCATATAAAATGTTTCAAAAGAAGTAAGTTTAAAAGTTTAAATATATTACCATATTGATCAAATGACTAATAGTTTATTAACATATGTACTTTTATATATTTTTTTTAAATTCAAAAATTGAGGGGAAACAAAACATGGAGACTTTGAATCACAAAGAAGTAAGTTTAAATGTTTAAACATATTACTATATTGATTAAATGACAAATAGTTTATTGATATATGTATTTTTATATTTTTTTAAATTCAAAAAATTGAGAAATAAGTATGGAGATTTTGCATCTCAAAGGCCCTTCAACTTTTTTATTTATATTAATATAATATATATATATATAATATATATGCGCAAATAACCCATGCCTAAAGGACTCTCAATCCAAATTTAGGTCTTTTGACCTAAATTTAGTTTACCAAATATATTTTGAAACTTTTATCAAATATAGCGGTTTTATTAAATTTAGGTCTTTTGACCTAAATTTAGTTTTTAACTTCTGACCTAAATTAATTAATTGAGACTTTTAAGATTTAAATTGTATTGAACTAAAGTATGGACAGTACTACAATATTAAATGGGAGTATGAGGTTTACTTTATATAAGTGAAACAACTCATTTGCTAGTTCCAATATAAAAACTAATAATTTATTAGGTCAGAAGTTTATTTCAAATTAAACAAATCTAACTAATATATTTTGATAAAACCACCAAAATTACGATTAAACCAACAAATCAATCAAACTGAAAATGTTTCAGCCTAATCGACTAGGTCAAAAGACCAACCAATTTACACAAATTAATTATTTAAAATTTAAAATTTTATTTTATATAGCGATTCCGGTTTTAATCCGACCCTTTTGTATCTTGGATTCCAGTTTCGTAGTTTTGTAGTGTTGTTCATGTCTTTTCCCCCTCATACTTCTTTGATTTTGGCTATTGGATTGTAACGGTTGTGTTTGGAAAATGTTGGTTGCTTGGTTTTCAAACTTCGATTGCCCATAATTTTACTCCTCCACTCGAGCAGCACTTCTTGCGCTCGAGCGGACTTTGTGAACTCTCAATATTTTTGCAGATCTGCAAAACTACTGGGAGAGTGTATTCTACGCTTGAGTGGTGCTTTCTGCGCTCGAGCGGTCTCAACTCGAGCGTCATTTCTTGCCCTCAAGTGTTGGTCTATTGTTTGCAAAACTACTGGAAGTGTGCATTCTGAACTTGACTGAGACTTCTTGCGCTCGAATGAAATAACTTATTGTGTTTGACACTCGAGTGTCACTTCTTGCGCTCAAGCGGACTGTGCATATATCAGTTCGTAGCAACACCTTTCTACATCACTTTTTCACATCTCTTTCTCTCAAAATCCTAGATCTAGAGCCTCTCTCTCTCTCTAAAACTCACACTCCCTCTATATTTTCACCTAGATCTAGTGATTTCTCTACCCGTGTGCCTTTATTAAAAAGGTAGAACATTTCAAAGGCTACATTTTGATTCGAATAGAGCTTGTTTCAGCATCTTTGAAGCCTCTCCATCTCTTCCTTTGGTTTTCTAAACTTGAGGTAGGGACTTTCTACACTCTTTTATGAGTTTTAACTTAGTTATTTATTAATGTGTAAGAAATATTAGAACTTGGAGTGATTTTGAATAAACCATGGCCCCGTTTGTTTTCAGAGATAGAATTAAGGGGATTCATAGTGAGGGGATTAATAGTAAGGGGATTGTTAGTGAGGGGATTAAGTAAAATTGTGTTTGTTTTGATGATAGTTGTTAGTGTAGGAATTGTTAAATTATTTTATATAAAATAATAAAACAAATAAAAAATATAAAAAATTAAACATTAATATTTTTAAAAAAAATTCCCAATATATAAAAAATAAAAAAAAAAAAATTCTAATCCCCTCACTATTTTTCTAATACCATCTCCACTTCCTCCATCTCAATCCCCCCTTCCAACCTCTATCTATATCACATCCTCTATCCTAATCCCTCCCCAACTCTACAAACAAACACAACACTAAATAATCCCACCTCCATCATAATCCCCTCCCATCTATTTAACTCCAAAACAAACGGGGCTATAGGGTTTTGATTTAAAATTAAAAGATGGATATGTATTAAACTTGGTTATGGGAGTAGATGTGAGGTTGTGTTGTGATAAATTTGCTGATTTTGATAACTGGGGTGGATTTCGGAAGGAAAATGAATTTTGTCGTAATTGTCTTGAATAGTTATTTTGTATAAAAATATGAAATTGACATTGGGAATATGAAATTGGATGGACGTTTGTATATATGGTGGAGTTGGGTATGTATTACCTCTCATCTATGGAAATTTGGATAATTTATCTGTCTTGAAGATTATATATTTGTTTAAAAATATCTGTTTTGGACTATCTATGTGTCCAGGGTAAAAGTCTCGAAAACCGTATATATACATAGGTGCCGATTCCCGCGAATAAAATTTTCATAAAATGGTAAATGGAAGTGTTTGTATAATGGTTGTGTTGATTAGAAACCCATCGAGTTGTACCCTCAGTATGGTTGTCTGAATGAATTGATGAATGACTCATGAAATGAGACAAAACGGTAAATGAATCATGAAATAAGATAAAATGAATTAAGATAACATGAACTGTGATATAAAGCTTGGCATGACATGATTTTGCAAAAGAGTTATAAATGATATTTTTATGGTGGGCATTGAATATGCATCTCATATTTATATCTTTGTTAAGATTCATATATTGTGTTAGATTATTCCTACTAGGTTTTAGCTCACCTTATTTGGGAAAAATCATTTGCAGGTGTTGGAGATATGCCTCCGCCAAGACAGTAGTTTGGGGAGATTTGGAGTAAGAGCTTCTTTTTTATTGTATTTACTTTGTATAGCCAAGGGCTTAATTGTATTGAGCTGGACTCATTTTTGTTGTAACCAAGTAGTGACTTGGAAAGATGTAAGCCTTTAGGGCATATGAATATTTGTTTAGCTTTTATTACTTTTTATTATTTGTAACACATGTTGTAGATTCATGATGAGTTATTTATGAATGTGTATCGCATATGTCACTTTTTGTATATTAACTCTGATCAATGAAAATATGTTGTTCCAATTTTTATTTCCGCTTATGAGATGGGTTTATCATATTTATTTTGGGGCGTTACATTTTAAAATTTATATTGTCTTGAATTGAAACATGTACAACACTATGTTATTAAATGGAAACATAAAGTTCACTTTATATAGGTGAAACAACTTACTTTTTCTTTCTTTTTTTGATGTGGGATTGTGAAAAATAAAAGTTAACAATTGTATAGGCGGGAAGTTTATTTCGAATCAAGCAATCTCAGTTGTTCGATATTTAATTAGATTAATCCACATCGTTCTAACCAATTGTATCTCTTAAATATTTTTGAAAATCATCCTATTTTATTATATAGATTTTCTTTTTGTTAGCATTGGTATGACTCGATAGCACTTTACTTTCTTATGAATAGTTTAAAATTTTATTTCATTGCGAGTGCCTTTAGGCACGGGTCAATCGCTAGTATTTTGATAAAACAACTAAATCGTAATTAAACCAGCGAATCAGTCAAATCGAAACAGATTAAGTCTACCCAATCACGTTAGAAGACTAACCAACTCATACAAAATTAATTAATTGAAACTTTTAAAATTTAAACTATATTGAACTACACTATGAATAACTCTACAATGTTAAATGAGAGTATAAGGTTCACTTTATGTAAGTGAACCAACTCACTCAATAATTTTTTTCCCAATATGGGATTATAGAAACTAAAAGTTAATAATTGTTTAGGTCAGAAGTTTGTTTCAAATCTAATTAATATATTTTAATAAAACCGCTAAAAACCCGTTTAAACCAGCAAATCAATCAAACTGAAAACAATTTAGCCTAATCGGCTAGATCAAGACCAATCAACTTACACAAAAATTAATTAATTAAAATTTTGAATTTTATTTTAAAATTTAAAAAGTCTTAAACTGAAACATGCACAATATTACAATATTAAATGGAAGAATAAAATTTACTTTATATAAAATAAACAACTCACTTTTTTCTTCTTTCCCTAATATGGAATTGTGTGAAATAAAAGTTAGCAATTGTTTAGACAAAAAATTTATTTCGAATTAAGTAATTACAATCGTTTAATTTTTAATTAGCTCAATTCATATCGTTTTAACCACTTGTATCTCTTAAATATTTTTTGAATACATCTTGCTTTATTTTATATATATATATATATATATATTTAATTTAGAAAATTCATGCAAGCAAGCAAACCATGTAAGTTTTCCTATTATTTAAATATAATTTAAGTATGGTGGTGGAATTATAAACTCTTGTTTGGGTGCGTTTCAACTTTGACTGCAAAGAAGAAAAAAAGTTCACAAATTCCAAAATAAAAGAAAAGGACAACAATAAAAGAAAGAAAGAAAAGAAATTTTGTAATTATTATTATTCTTTTTTAAAGTTTGCCTTCACCACGTCTTCCTAGCTTTAATCATTTTGTCAATATTTGCGACAGAGCCCGTATCACTAAGATCTTTCATCCTATTGGGCTATTGGGTGCTTATAGCTTTTATTTTTTTTCAGTTTAGAAATTAGTAGTAACCCATATAATATATGTATTATTTTATTAAAAAAATATTTAATAATACAATGTGATATAAAAAAATAATTTTAATTTTAATTTTAAATTAAAATTAAAGTATGATTTTATTATTTATTTTGATAATATTGACGTTATCGTTTTATAAAATTATTATTTGAATATTTATATATATATATATATATATATATTAATTTTAATTAAACTATTTGTGTATTTTGATAATTTTAGTTCTACCGTATTATAAAAGTGTAATCATTATATAATAATTTTATATGATATATATTAAATTATAAAATAATAAAATAAATACTGATTTTGATATTAAAAATAATAGTTTAATTAAAAGAAGAATTAGTAACATAAAATTAAAAGTAATTTTAACTATTTAATTTTATTTTATATTCATATGAAAAATAAAAATATGTAAAAATATAAATTATATAAAATTTATTAAAAAAATTAAATATAAATATGTTGTAGATGGACTATCATATAATAATTTTATATGATATATATATATATATATTAAATTATAAGATTGTAAAATAAACACTCTTAATTAAATTAAAATATCAACTATATAAAAGAAATTCAATAACGACTAATCAAGAAAGAATCATATAACAACATCTAAACCTAAAAAGAAAAAATAATAAAAACATCCAAAAGATAGATACATCTCAGTGTGTGAAGTAATTAATCATCTTTAATATAATATCAAAACATAAAAGCACTTATTGTTCAACAATTAAAAAAGTAACTCAAGCAGTAAATTCAAACTTTAGAGATTCCTTGAGAGTATCATTGTTGTGTAGATTTTTCCTTATGTGAATTGTGATTATATAAAATAATGTAAGAAATGAAATATAATTTCATGTATAGAATCACTATAAAATTTAAATGATAAATCCATAATATAGAACTAGTATGGGATATAGAATAATGAACGGGAAAATAAGAAGGAAAAAAAAAAAAAAAGAAGGCAATTTAACATTTAAAAAAAAAATCCTAATACCCTTGAAAGAATTAAGAAGAAAAACATGAAACGTAAAAGTGGTATTGGTTTGTGAATGATCTCAAGTTACCATGAAAAATATATAGAAAAAAAAATATTTGTCAAATAGAATCCATATAAAATAAATAAAGTTAATATAATTTAAATTAGTTTTGGATTTATGTAGAACTCTATATGTAATTAAGAAAATACATGCTGACGTAACTGTTTTAAAAAAAACATAAACCCTTATAATATGCGACCTAAACATAAAAAAATATTATTTTTAATAATATATATATATATATATTAATTTTAATTAAACTATTTGTGTATTTTGATAATTTTAGTTCTACCGTATTATAAAAGTGTAATCATTATATAATAATTTTATATGATATATATTAAATTATAAAATAATAAAATAAATACTGATTTTGATATTAAAAATAATAGTTTAATTAAAAGAAGAATTAGTAACATAAAATTAAAAGTAATTTTAACTATTTAATTTTATTTTATATTCATATGAAAAATAAAAATATGTAAAAATATAAATTATATAAAATTTATTAAAAAAATTAAATATAAATATGTTGTAGATGGACTATCATATAATAATTTTATATGATATATATATATATATATTAAATTATAAGATTGTAAAATAAACACTCTTAATTAAATTAAAATATCAACTATATAAAAGAAATTCAATAACGACTAATCAAGAAAGAATCATATAACAACATCTAAACCTAAAAAGAAAAAATAATAAAAACATCCAAAAGATAGATACATCTCAGTGTGTGAAGTAATTAATCATCTTTAATATAATATCAAAACATAAAAGCACTTATTGTTCAACAATTAAAAAAGTAACTCAAGCAGTAAATTCAAACTTTAGAGATTCCTTGAGAGTATCATTGTTGTGTAGATTTTTCCTTATGTGAATTGTGATTATATAAAATAATGTAAGAAATGAAATATAATTTCATGTATAGAATCACTATAAAATTTAAATGATAAATCCATAATATAGAATTGGTATTGGATATAGAATAATGTACGGAAAAATAAGGAGAAAAAAAAGGAAGGCAATTTAGCATTTAAAAAAAATCTTAATACCCTTGAAAGAATTAAGAAGAAAAACATAAAACGCAAAATTGGTATTGAGTTTGTGAATTATCTCAATTTACTATGAAAAATATATAGAAAAGAAATATTTGTCAAATAGAGTCCATATAAAATAGGTAAAGTTAATATAATTTAAATTAGTTTTGGATTTATATAGGACTCTATATGTAATTAAGAAAATACATGCTGACGTAACTGTTTTAAAAAAAACATAAACCCTTATAATATGCGACCTAAACATAAAAAAATATTATTTTTAATAATATATATATCTACTTACATCTTCTGAGGTTGAAATAATCAAAACAAGCAATAAATAAATAAATAAATGATTATTGAAAGGTAAGATTAGCAAATCATACTTTCAAATTCTGACTTTTTGTTATCAAATTTCGCCATCTCCAACTGTGTACCAAATCTATCACCAAATTTAAATTTAATGAAAAATTCCTTCTTTTCTTGTGCAAACAGTTTCACCAAATACGTTTTTGTTGGACATGTAATCTCTAAGAGCATCTTCAACGGTTGAACAAATTTTTCACCAATTTTGAGTAAAAAAAGCCAATTTTCTCATTTTGATACCAACAGCTCCAACCGTTCACTATAGCGTGCATCAAACAGAGAGGGTCGACTGGCCGATCGACTGGTCGATTGACCGGTAAGAGCAAATTTTCAATTTTTGCCTTCATTTCTGTTGCTTGAAAAAATACTAAGGTGGTCGACCGGGTGGTCGACCCCGTAGTGTAAAATTTTTACAAATTTCTGCTTTAACGGCTAAGCACAGTGAATTGGTGAAAGGAGCAAGCCGTCTTTAGTTTGGTGAAACGTTTAATATTTTTTCAATTTGATACTATTTTAGTGCAACCGTTGGAGCACAAAAAATAATTTTAAAATTTGATGTTGAATTTGATAAACGGTTAGAAATGGCCTAACGGATGTTGAAACAGTTTTTAGATGACATCTGAACTATCTGATCGAGGAGATCAGTTTCTGAGTTTGCAGGATCGGAATCTCCAATTTTCTCTTCCCTTTTAGTGTCACCAACACATTACCTCTCCAATTCTCATCCACAAATCCTCCACAATTCATCTTCTTTTTCTCTCTCTCTCTCTCTCTCTCACTCCCTCCTGTGAAGGGAAGTGGTGTAAATATAGGTATTAATTTGAAAACCATTGATTCACCTCTTCTTGTTCATTTTTCTTCTAAGAAAGTTCAGAATTTTTTTCAAATTCTAGAAATATAGAGAAAAAGAGATGTGCGTCTGGGAATTGGGGTGGCTGCTGTGCGGCGGTGCACAGCAGCCACTGCTGTGCAGCCATTTGGGCCCTTTTCGGGGCCCATTTTGATAATTCGAACCGTTCACATTTTAGAATACATCAAGTAGAACATACCTGTAAAAAAATCAAATTAATCGGATATCGTTTGCCCATTCATCCACTCACATTTGTATCTGCAAAAATAAATAACAATTGTAATTTAAAGTATTAAAATGAATACAAATGTGAGTGGATGAATGGGTAAACGATATCCGATTAACTTGATTTTTTACAAGTATGTTCTACTTGATGTATTCTAAAATGTGAACGGTTCGGATTATCAAAATGGGCCCCGAAAAGGGCCCAAATGGCTGCACAGCAGTGGCTGCTGTGCACCCCGGGTGTGGCTGCTGTGCGGGGTGCACAGCAGCCACTGCTGTGCAGCCATTTGGGCCCTTTTCGGGGTCCATTTTGATAATTCGAACCGTTCATATTTTAAAATACATCAAGCAGAACATACCTGTAAAAAATCAAGTTAATCAGATATCGTTACAGCAGTGGCTGTTGTGCACCCCGCACAGCAGCCACACCAATTCCGTGGGTCTGTGATGATCGATTGTATTGATATGTTTTATGTCTCTTCTTTCCTTATCTTCAAATGGGTTCTTTGAGAAACCATTGATTTCACAATTCCATATCAGATTTTCGAAAAAATTTCGCATGTAGAAATCGCTTCCTCTGCGCCGTTCGGTTGTGTTGTGAGAGATCACAACTGGCGAGAACGATGCAGTAAAGAAATCAACGCTCGAAATGCTTTCTAGAAAAATCTCAAACACTTGGTGTGCATTTCAAGTTCAGCCCATGATGAGAATTTTCAAATTCATGACCACCATGAGAATCAGGAGGAATTGTCACCCAATAGCCAGAGACACGGCCAAGTTCTTGACAGGTGGGCATGAGCTCGAGAAATGGTGACCGCCATTGATAAACAGATTGGAGAGCAGAGAGAGAATTCTCCGACTCAATCTGACGCCTCCGCCGAAATTCCCAATCTGGGTGGCATTTCTACTCTTGTTCAGAGGTGGAGGGACTTAGCTGAGGCTGCTCTAAATCTAAACGCCAACAAAAACAACCCCAATTGGTCTTCCTCCCCTGTTTCCAGCTCTGTCAACACCAATTACCACCCTGAAAACTCTTCATTTGTTGATGCACCGCCATCTGAAGCCCGTGAATCTGTCGATGAAAGGCTCGACTTCCCCTCTGTAATGATAGAGGACTCATTCATTGACTGGGAATCGGACGGGATGGCCCCGAGCAGACCCCCTTCCGAGGACGCAGGAGGAGGAGAGAGTGGAGCAGAGAGAGAGAGGGTGAGAGTGGCAGATGCGATTAGGAGGTTGACATTGAAAGCTGAGAATCAAATTCAGGGCTCTCCTGTGTTTTGAAAGCTGAGAATCCAATTTTGCTCTTGCCGGTCGACCGGCTAGTCGACCCCTAAGACCATCTCCAATGGTTCACTAAAACTGATATCAAATTTAAATTCTGATGAAAAGGGTACTGTTCACAGCTCCAACGGTTCACCAAAAGTGATATCAGATTGAGATTTCATCAAATGTTTCATCAGATTGAGGACGAAATACTGAATTCACCAAAATACTGTTACGGACCGTTGGAGGGAGTACCCGGTCGACCAACCGGTTGCCCGGCCGGTCGACCAACCAGTTGTCCCGGAAAAGGTTCAGACAGTTCAGAAAAAAGTTCAAACAATTTGAAAAAAAAAAAAAAAAAAAAAATCATCCTAACCGGTCGACCAACCGGTTGTCCCGGAAAAGGTTCAGACAGTTCAAAAAAAAGGTGCAAACAATTTGAAAAAAAAAAAAAAAATTCCTCTAACCGGTCGACCACCCGGTTGTCCCGAAGCACATTTCATGAATTTGGTGCACCGTTGGAGTGAGTAGTATCAAATTTGGTGAAATGAGTCTTTTTTGACTCAGATTTGGTGAAAAATCTGAGTCACCGTTGGAGATGCTCTAATATCCCATGTTTTAATGAAATACTGTTGAAGGGGTTGATGTCAGATAAATGAATTGGTTATATTTTTACTCAGATTTAATGAAATTTTTGGTGAACTATTAGAAATGCCCTAAGAAATTGCACCAAATGAGCCCTTTTCTCCGTTTGATAGTTAGATTAAAATCAACTTATTAACTTACAAATAAATCACAAGATTAAAATAAACAAATAAAAAAATTGTTTATAGTCTTGTTATTCTGATGGGCGCTTATTTTAGTAATTTTTTAATTTTTTAGTTAAAATATGAGGTAAAAAAAATTAATATTTTTGGAATGACCTTTTGATTTTTATAAAAAATATGCAAAAAGTAAAAAGAAAATAGAATTTTTAATTTTTTGGTATAGGTGGTTGGTTTTTTAATTTTTTTTAATAGTTTTTTGACCTTTAAACTAAAATATTGAGTTGTCAAACCAGGCTTTAATCTACTTATAAATTGCAACAAACAAACATACTATCCTTTGTACGACTATTATGAATCAAGTTACTTGAGCTAGATTGGTGTTCCTCTTGTTAAAAATTGATTGGAGATTGATTGTATCGTAAACAAATCAATCTTTAATCCATTTTAAAATTCGTTAATTTATCATACCAAAAATATAAATGACTTACTGCTCAACTAAAAAAAACTCATGATTATTAAAAATTAAACTACTTGAATTAAGCTCGTTATCAGCTTGATTAAATTCTATTTGAGATCAATACGAAGATAAACAAGTCAAATAACCAACCTTAGCCTATCTACTACTCGGTTTGACTCAATTTATTTACGACGCTAGTACTCGAAGTCATGAGGAAAGAGGAGATAATATCTAAAGCCAGCTAACTCCTATCTGCAACAGCAAACATGAATATATGATCTCTCTTGCTTCACATATAATCTCTAATGTTGCAAATTGACCTGAATCCAATTATCCAATAGTAGGCTCTACAATCAACAAACATAGTCTGCAGACAAGGATTGGACAATCTTAATTGACAACTAACCATATGGCCTTTCCAGTTTATAACCAATTAACAGTTCAAATTTTTGTGAGAATTCAAACAAGTAACATTCAGAAGGTCAATATATAATCACACTAGCATTCAAATTTGTGATGCAGCACTTTACATACAGTGTGTGTGCAATGAGCGAGATAGAGAACTTAGTTGCACGAAGCGGGGGCAGGAAATGGGAAAGCGAGGGCATATATAAGTTTTTACGATTGGAAGCGCTTATGAAAGTGTGTATAAATTATATATATTATAACAATTATTTTTTCTACTTAGTTGTAACATATGAATTAAAAATATGAATAAATATTAGAGATTGATTATATCAACTACAAATTGTCTCTATTAAGTATATTAAATATTAGGTAAAAAGAAAGTACTAAATAAGTTTGAATAATTTTTATTTTGTTTTTTGAATTTGTATATTTGAGAGGCTGTCTCAATTGATAGTGAATTTCTTCCTTGACATAAATGAGTTTGTTAGAAGTTGGTTATTCAGAAATGCGGAATCAAGTTTTTAAGAAAGGTCATCCAGGTAGGAGTTTCCTGCTACTACGTGTGTTAGAGACAGAGAGAGAAACCGGAAAAGTGAGGGAGTTCTTAAGCAGTTGACAACTACATAGCCATGTTAGAGTAGAAGTTTGTTCCTCCCTGAAGTTGATATTCCATGGAGCCAAGCTTCCAGCAATAAACGGATGATCATATGCACAATTTGAAGCCTTAGCAAAACACTGGCTCTTCCTCTAATTCCTGTGCTTCATCAGCAACTAAAATAAAAGATCAAGAAATAGAAGACAGTTATTTTTCACAGTGCACGCAACTACATATCAAGCGTCACCAATCATCAATGCATTGAAACTAATATCAATCTCACAAAATTATTGCTGCAATCACAGCAACATGAAAGGCCTGTTAAATAATTTCTGCAACAACTACCAATAACACAAAAGATTTACAAGCCATCAAGTATCACTCTTGTATGACACCGTATATATACCGTCCCTTCTCTCAAGACGGCAAGTCTGGAAATGCACCCTGAGTTCTCATTCCATGACTGCTTGCTTCTCGCATATCCTGCACATTCAAAAACAATTTTGCTACATACAAAGTTGAGCCCTAAATACAAACTATTTTTTTTTCCCCTCATTTGTCTAAAGCCTGATGTTTCACGGGGGATTTAAATGGTTCTCTTCCAATAATCTTCCGAGTATTTGGGACCCCTCTGCAGCTAAAAATATAAGTAATATTTCATGACTTCTATCTCTCTGTTTTTCCAAAGTGATGCTTCAAACTAAAATCAAATTGAAGTAATACACAATAATTCCAGTCTTGACATCCCATGGTAACCCTAATAAATGGTGAACCCTCTCCAGCATATATACTCACAAGTTACAAAACAATTTTGTGAGCTAGATATGATTTCCATGAAATTCCCAACTTCTTAACAAATACAATTTCATAGCCTTCAAATTCTTTAAACATTCTTGCCTAGAGCCTAATTGATATCCTCAACAATCTCGCTTGTCTTGGTCGCAACAGCCTTCCCTGCCACCTCATGCTACAAAGGTATGTTGTTTGACAGCCCCTTCCGGGTAGGAGCAAGTTTCTATCACAAGTTTTCCATCCAACATAGGGAGACAAATAAATAAAATGTATAACTGTAGTGCCATTTTACGTTTGAAAATCTAAATTTGTCATACAGTGGTCAATCTATTCATATTCTTTACTAGTATATAAACATTGGCACAGGATGCTCTATACCCAAAAGGATGTTTGTTCCTCCGTCCCATATGCTCAAAGGCACATGATCTAATTTATAATTAACTGTGCAGTTGTGAGTGAGGTGACAAGGGACAGAGGATCCCAGCCCATAAACATTGATGGTAAATACTTGACACATTTTATCACTATTAAATGCGCACATAAATACACTAACCATGCTTCAATACTGAGGGAAAATGACGCTAAACATGCACTAGTTTGTATTATATTATGCTTTCATAATTTGTATCAGATGAGAAAAATTGGAAAAGAAAAAGCTTATTAACGCGTTAAATACAAAAATTTCAGACCAAAAACTATTTCAAATCAACCATGAAGTTAAGTGAGTATTTTATATCCATGCAAAGAGATATACTACATTCAATTTTCGCATTTGATAATTATGATAATAAAATAAAACTGAATTAGTTTAGTATCATATACATATATAAGCTTATATTGAAAATTCAAGACCTCATCTGTTTAGTTTTCCTTAATGATATTCATCCACCCCGAAAGAGAGCAAATCTTCACAAATTTACAAGATAGTGGCAGTTATAAACAATAGTTGCACATGCAAAGGAATCAATGCAATAAAATAACAAAGCAAAAAATTATCAATGAAGGAGGTCCAGAGGCAAATAAATAATCAAAAGAGAGTTTGATTGATGATAAGATAAATTGATGTCAATAAAATTTCAAATCATAATAAAGAAACCTTGCTACCTAGTCTGTTTGGTTTAGTTTTTGAATTTTTTGTTTTTAATGTTTTTTTTTTTTTGTCTATAGTAAACTTTCTTTTTCATATTTGTCATTTTTTTTTATAACTTTTTTAGGTGCATCTAATAAAATACTTATAAAAAAAAGGTTCAGACAAAAAAAAAAAAAACCGGAAATGTGACAATTTTTTTGTTTTTTTGTCATTAGTGAACTGTTTGTAGATTTCTTCACAAATATTTACATTTTAAAGCATCTAAAAATTAAAACAATTTGACTAAAATATGAAAAAAGTTCACTAAAGCGGGAAAAAAAATAAATAAATAAATAAATAAAATTCAAATAATGTAAAGATCAAAACAATAAGCAATCAAGGTTATATTTATTATTGTTACCATCAATGGAGCCTATATGGACAATAGCACTGTAACAAGCTTCCAAACAAAAAAAAAATATTCTTTCATCGGCAAAAGAATAAACTTGCATTTGGGTTTTTCTCATTTCTGAAAAATTCACTTAAAGAAAATGAACTTGCCCCTCAAGCCAATGTTACTAGCAAGAGGGTAGCTTGTACAGAGACGAATGAGATCAGAGAGGAGAAATTTCAAACCTCATAACCATCTGCTAAAACCAAACAGAAGAGAACATTAGCATGCCTCTGATCAAAGTTTACCCCCATCACTTGCATAAGTTGCATGACCAACCAATCAAAACATAAATGCAAGACCAAAAACTATTGTGTAACATGAACAAGTTTGATCATCTGTTAAGATATCAACAAAAAGCCAGATAAACACCAATAATCAGAAATAAATGTCATTTTCCCTGTAATTGTAGTGCTGTATAATTTAAGCGTACATTCACAAATTAGAAAACAAGAGGTAGCTTACTTGTAGTCAGCACTTGCATCAGTTTCCCCACAAGCTGTAGTTATGCCTCCACTGCATTACTCAGTTCACATTGCGGAGTCTTGGTCTTGAATGAAAACTAGTTGGATGATAGACTCACAGCTCATTCACCGACCTATTCTTCCCAATCAATAGATACAACCTCCCAATGACCTTGGAGCTCAGCTACAATTTCGAAGCAGAAGTTGGCATGACATGCAAAGCAATGATCACTAATACACATGATATCGTTATAACCTCCTGCCCCAACTCTTTGCGGTGATTCACCCTACAACTGTTGTTTGAGTTCATCTTAATGCAATCCTTGGAGTGAAAGTCCATTCAATAGAGGGTTTCATAATGTTTTTCTTCAGAATGTAACAGGAATATTTAGAATATTATCTCTTGAGAAGCTATCATATTGATAACAAATAAGACCTCAGCTAATGCTGGCCTCATTGTCAATTCTTTGTGACTGTTTACGAAGCAAAGATCCCCAACCTTCAAAAAATTCAGTAGTCCATACTGAAATTCCATAATGCTGTGTTTAGATCATGAATTTGGATAGGAATTTGTAAAGGAAGAAAGAAAAGGAAAGGGAGATGTGAAAGAAATATGAAACACAGCCTAAATGCAAACTACAATAATTGTCTGAATATTTTCTGTATTGCAGATCAGATAACCAAGGAATTCACAAGTAACTTTAGAAATATACCACTACCTTAAATGCTCTATACTATATTACTACTTCGAAAAGCAGTCAAGGTACATGGCCAACAAGGCCAACTCCCATAATGCAAAAGTTGCATGAACCAATTGATTTTTTATTTTTATTTATATATATATATATATAGAGAGAGAGAGAGAGAGATGTTCACAAGGACTACAAAAGTTTCAAAATATACAAGTTCAGTGATCTCTTAAGATGTCAAAAAACAATTATTAATAACAATAATCAGCTAAATTGACAAAGAGGTGGAACCACAGAGGTAGCTGTCACAGAAAATCAGCAAACAAAAGATGGCTTGGATCATTGAGTTATCAATGATTCAGAAAAAAAGAATTTCAACTGCACTGAAGTTAACTTTTAAGACTGCAAATTGTACCCCAACAAGCATTGCCTATGTCTAGCACATTCTACAAAGTTTCAGTCTTACATAATAACAAGCTTGATGATAGGGAAACACTATCACCTAATGTTTACCCACCTTCCCAAGCAATAAATAGAATCTCTCAGAATCTAGAGCGCTCTGGTACAAGCATAAACTGGAAAAACATGTAAAATAGTTATCCACGCAGTACTGTTGTAAACCTCCTGCACCAACTCTTCTTAAGAGGAAGCCCTAGAACTCTCCAAGTTCAGTGTCACAAATTCCATGGAGGAAAGGTTCATATTGAACCATGGGACTCATAATATTTTCCTTCAAAAAGCACCAAGAATGTTTAAATATTTCCAATGTTGACTATAAGGCTTATTTGGTTCACTGGACTGAGCGGGAATGGAATGGAATAATCATTCTTTAGGGGCTCACATGGAATGAATGGTGAATGATGATTACATTTGTAATGCATTTTGCCACTATTTTGTTAGTCAACCAAACATGGAAATGAACATTTTGATGGAATGATCATTTATTCCGTTTCATTCCAATGAACCAAATAAACCTAACATTAATTAAAAATTGTCACCCTGGGTGCACTGGCCACCTCTTCAATTCTTGTGATTGATTAAAAGTAATTCAAAAAATTTGGTAAGCCATACTGGAATCTATAAAGCTTAGTGACAAGTGACTATTATTATGTCCCATTTTAAAGCTCAGAGAGCTAGTGAACTCACATGAGAAAATATGAAATGAATGGTGAAGCTAAATGTTCCATGGCATGTTAATACCTCAGAAAGCAGTCATGGAGATTTGCTTTTGCTCAGGATTACATTGAGCATTATCCATGTCAGTTATTCCAATCCTTCAAAAAGGTTGTCAGCAGTCAAAAGAACAATGTACAGCTTCTGCACATATTTCAGTCAATTCAATTTTGCAATCTAAAGCCGAAAAATTAGACCTTCCAGTTAGAAACTGTAACGAACAATGTTCAGCTTCCTCACATACTTAAGTCAATTTTTCTTTTCCTCATGTATCATTACAAAAGTGGATGAAAACATTAGTAGATTCATCATATGATAGGGGGGTACAAGCCCCAATCCAAAGATCAAGCTATATCTTCAAATCACTAGGAGACTCCACACACCAGTGTCTCCCAACTGGAGCTATTCATTGCACTAGTGCACATGAAAAAAAAAATGGTTAAATACAGTGACTAGTATCATCACCAATAATTCAATTAGCACAGAATAAACTATGTTTATGTTGAGCATCATGAAATCAATATTAATATATACAATGAATTAAAAAGTGTTGGAAGTGCAGGATTTACAGTAAAACAATAAAATTAGAGCATCCAAAATTTTAGAAGCACATAAACAAGCTGTGTTAAAAAAATTTGAGAATTTCTTTTCATTTTCACTAGATTGGTCTCCATACAAGTAAAAAACTTGGGGTGAAATTCCCCAATAGTTATATCAAATGATACTAGAACATCAAAATTCTTCCCCTGTTACATTAATTACCAATAAAGCTTCCACTTTTTGAAGCAAAACTTAAATAGCCTAAATATATAGTAATATGTTAGGTACCCAAATCAAACATGATCAGTCAAACTACCTCTGGCTTCCCAGTCCCTGCTTGTTCTTCATTGTGACGCCGAGTTCACCGGCAATTATAACAGTGGTTGCCATGCCAAGAAACATCCCATGCTCTACAACACCCGGGTGCCTCAAGATTGCATCACTAGCAGCATTCAAATCTCCAATATCTTTCTTGAAATACAAATCAATAATATAATTCTTGTTATCAGTCACAAATGGTTCACCATTTTCACCAGAAGTCCTAAGCTTTGCAACACAACCCGCCTCCTCGAACAACAATTGAAGCCTGTGAGCCGTGAATTTCCAACAAAAAGGCACAATCTCAACCGGCATAGCCAACCCACTACCCCCCAAATGCTCAACAAGCTTCGATTCATCAACAATTACAACAAATTTCTTGCAAGCACCTTCAATCATCTTCTCTCTCAGCAAAGACCCACCTCGTCCTTTGACCAAATTCATGTAAGGATCGACCTCATCAGCACCATCGATTGCTAGATCGACAACAGGGTGCGAATCGAGGTCGGAAAGTGGAATTCCAACAGACACAGCTTGTTCATGAGTCATCTTCGAAGTGGGTATTCCAACAATGTTGTTGAGCTTGCCTTGGCGCAAAAGCTCGCCAATTCGATCCACGGCGTGCTTGGCAGTTGAGCCAGTTCCCAAACCCAAAACCATGCCTGACTCGACGAACTCAACGGCCTTATAAGCAGCGATCTTCTTGAGCTCGTCCTGCGTTAGAATCACTGGCGATGGCTTTGACACCATGATAGCTGACTCCACTGTTGGCTTGTCAGACACAATAAAATGAGGGAAAGCAATAGCCATATTTCAATCAACCAAAATCAATGAATCAATCAACCAAAATCAATGAATCAATCAACCAAAACGAAAATATACAAAAGGAATCGAAATGAATGGTGGGCTGTTTCAATTCAAGGCTTTGGATTAGAAGAGACCCAAAATCATAGAAAAGGAGAGAATCGGGACAGAACCCAGAAATCTTGGTTTTGGAGAGAGAGAGAGAGAGAGAGAATCGAAGGAGATATGGTCAGAGATATTGGGTTGTTTGTGTGGTGGTGAGAGGGAGAGAGAGTTGATTTGGGTTTCTTAGAGTGATTGGAATGTAATGGAATGGAATGGGTGGTGCGTGGAAGCTAGGGTTTTGGATGCATAGATTTATAGAGAAAGGGTGGGAGACAATCAGAAAATGCGGGAGATGCGAAGGTTCAGAGAGACAGAGAGAGGGGGGTTGGAATTTAAATTTGGTAAAATTGTGTGGGTAGGAATTGAGATTACCCGAACCAATAGTTTGAACCATATCCGGAGGACTGGTCCTACACGCATGACCTACACTTTTCCTCCCACCTTGTGCTTGGCATTTGGTCTTCGATTATTTTAGTCAAAAATAAATAAATAAAATAAGTTTAAAAAAAAAATTAATAAAATAAAGTATCATATTTAAATTATATATCATTTTATTTTTTTATAAAAATCAAAAAAATTAAAAAATCCATCTCAAATGAGACTGTTTAACCTTAGGTTATTTTTAGTAATTTTTTGACTTTTTACGAAAAGATGAGGAAGAAATTAAAAAGAATGATGTGACAACTTATAGGCTTCGTTTGGGAAGAATGGGTTGGGCGAGTTTGGGGTTATTTTAGTCACATAAAATAAGTTTTTTAGCCTAATAAGATAAAAATCACATACAATCTATAATCATTACATTCTTTCTCTCACAAAAAGTCAAAAAAATAAAAAAGTCCTTCCAAAACGAAACTTTTTAACCCCAGGCTAAAATAGTCAAAAAACTAACCCACTTCCCAAATAAACCCATAGTGATTTTTTAACTTTTTAACTAAAATATATAGTTGACAAATAAGGCTTAAAATAATCAAAAAAATCAAAAACTAAAAAGCTAACTCGTCTGGCAGAGACAGGCAAAAACTTATTTGGAATGACTTATCTAACCCACTTTTTTATCTTTTTAATTTTTTTGAGTTATATTATTTTTCTATTTTTTATGCATTTTTATACATTTTTTTATTAAAAATTTATAAAATATATATATTTACATCATTCTAAATAATTCTTAATTTGATTTTTTTTATTTTTTTATTTTGGCCTTTAAAATTTTGGATAAATTGTCAAATTTTTAATTTAATAAGTCATTTCATTTATTTTATTTTCTTGATGTTTCAAATTTTTTAAAGTATCACAAATTAATACTAATTAGATATAATATTAGGTAAGAACATGTTAAATTATAGAACCTACATGTATTTCTTATATCTTAATTACTATGTTAATTGATACACTAATTAGTATTTCTAATATTACTCAAAATGTTTTCCCAAGAAGGTTATGGTGACTAGTAATTGTAGGAAGGAGTAACAATATTAATCAGCCTGTTTAGTTTGAGTTTTTTGAATTCATTTTTTAGAAAATTAATTTTTTTTATTTTTTGTATGTTTTATTTTTATTGAATTTTTTTAATATTGTAAGTAATTTTTTCAATTTTTAGATACACTTAACATAAATACATTTAAAAAGTATAACATTTGTGAAAAACAAATATTTAAAAAATTCACTAAATACCAAAAATATAATATAAAAAAACAAAACAAAACAAAAATTCAATACATTTTTCGTATTCTTGTGTATTTATTATTTTTTAAAAATATTTTTTATAAATATTTTATTTTTTAAATACATCTAAGTAAGGTGCATCCAAACCAACTAGTCTAGCTTAGTTGGCCACCATACCTTCCTTAGGGCTTAGTCCCAAGGAGGTCATGGGTTCAATTTCTCTTAGGGGGTTGAATTAAGGTAGTGCAAGCACTTAGGTGCTTTGTCAAGGGTGGAGAGATCAACAATAACAAAAAAAGGAAGATGCATCTAAAAAAAAAAAAAATGCTTAAAATATTAAAAATATTCAAAAAGTATAACATTATAAAAAACAAATCTTTAAAAAATTCACTAAATACCAAAAATATAATATAAAAAAAACAAAACAAAAACAAAAATTCAATACATTTTTCATATTCTTGTGTATTTATTATTTTTTAAATATTTTTTATAAATATTTTTTTTTAAATACATCTAAGTAAAGTGTATCTAAACCAATTAGGCCTAGCCTAGTTGGCCACCATACCTTCCTTAAGGCTTAGTCTCAAGAAGGTCATGGTTCAATTCCCCTTAGGGGGTTGAATTAAAGGAGTACAAGCACTTAGATGCTTTGCCGGGGTGGGGAGATTTTCTCCCATAGGTGCTAACAACTAACAACTAACAACTAACATTTCCCGATAAAAAAAAAAAAAAGAAGTAAGGTGCATCAAAAAAAGTAAAAAAAAAAAATATTGCTTAAAATTTTAAAAATATTCACTATCAAAAAAACAAAAAAATACACAAAAAAAAAAAATACTTAATTTCTAAAAATTGAATTCAGAAAATTGAAACTCAACGTAGTGAATGGTGTGTTGATAGTAATCATGGAATGGGTGATAGTTTTTGTTTGGGAAGAAGGTTGGAGATTAAAATAGTCAAAAATAAATTAAAATAGTCAATAAGATAAAATGTCACATACAAATTATAGTTATCTCATTTTTCTCTCACAATCATCAATCAACTACAAAATAAATAAATAAATAACTTTTCAAACACAACTTTATTAGCCAAATTAAAATATTCAAAAAATCAACTAAAATAGCCAATTTTCCAAATGAGCCCAATGTAACATTAATTGTTGGATGACAATGGTTGTTAGGCTTCGTTTGAGAATAAACTATTTAAGTGATTTTTTGACTTTTACAAAAAGATGTGGAAAAAAATAAAAAGAGTAATGTGATAACTTATAGTACTTTTTGACTTTTTAATTAAAATATTTTGGGGATATTTGGGGTATACTTTGTAAAAATGGTTTTGGAAAAATAGTTGTTTCTTAAACTTTGGTCTATTTTTTTAAGTGAGACCAATGCGTCGAGGTTGGCGTGTATTGGTGGTAATGTATTCTATGTCATGTTGTGATTCACGTAGTATGTTTGGTTGTTCAATACCATTATCGGGTGAATGGGAAATTGAAGCCAAAGTAAGCTTTGTGGAAATGGTGTTTTTGTAGATTTCCCAAATTGAAGGAAGGAAAGCTTGTCCACATTGCTTGGCTAGGCTAACATTGTATGGTTTTATAAGCTTTGAGTTTGGACCTTGGGGTAGGCCCCAAGGGGCACTCAAGTTTTGTAAAGGATGAGGTTATGAGTAAAATGGGCTAGACCCAAAACAAACACATATGCGCATCGTCGCTATCGTCCGTCCGTCTAAGCGAGGGGCACTCAAGTTTTGTAGAGGAGGAGGTTATGGGCAAAATGGGCTAGACCCAAACACACACACGCACACCGTCGCTATCCGTCCGTCCGTCCGTCTGAGCGAGGGGCACTCAAGTTTTGTAGAGGAGAAGGTTATGGGCAAAATAGATTAGATTCAAAACAAACACACATGTGCACCGTCGCCACCGTCCGTCTATCTGAGCGGGGTTAGGTTAGACTTGTTCAACCTAATGCTTATCTTTTTGGGCCAAAAATATTTGAATTTTATTTTTTCTAAAATTAAAGTCTTACCGTTTGGAATTTGAAATTCAAATTTAATTCTGAAATGACCCTAACGTATTGAAACGTTGGCAGTTTTGGTCCAACACACCTGTCCAATTTTTTCTTCAAACCGAACAAGTTTGTTATCTGTTCAAATTTAACTTGAACAATTACTTTACTTGTTCAAATCTATCCGAACAGGTTTGTTACCTGTTGAATTTTGTTCTGAAAAGCCACCAGTCCACCTATAAATAGACAAGTCATCCATTTGATTTTTCATCCAATTTCCATTTTACTTTTCTGCTTTTACTTTCTGCATTTTGCTGCATAAATTTCCTGTGTGAAAGAGTATAAACGCAGAATGTGTTTATTGGGCATTTAGTTTGTAGTGCTGCTACTAAATTGTCGTTGATCATTTTATCTTAAGAGATAGACGTCCACATTCTGAAAGTACTTAGGAGAGGACGAATCTGTTTTAAGGAAACAATGTTCAACACTGGACTTGATCGAATTTTCTAAAAAGATAATACTATGAGTATTTGATTTGATTTTCTATTTTCATTATTTTATTTTTCTAGATTCTGTTTTGTTTCTGTAACAGAATAAGAATATGATTTTTTCTTATTTTTGTTTCCATATTCTGTTTTGATTTTTGTAATCAGACAGACTCTCTCATTCTTAATTTTCTTTCTTCGAATACTATGAAGATTGGCTAACATACTTTTTATAAAATAGGTTATATCACCTCTCTACTTTTTTACATATCTTTTTATAAAAATTTAAAAATTATACTTATTAAATCATTCCAAACAACCCCTTAATCTCCAAATGAGGCCTAAGGATTAGTATTGGTTTGGGTTTGCCATTGTAAATGAAGCCCAAGCTTATAAGTAGTTTTTTTTTTTTTATAATAATAATTAAGCATCTAGGTCAATTTATGCATACTTAGACTAATCCTGAAACCTTAAAATTAACGACTAAGCAAACTTTCAATGAGTCTAAAGTTTGAGATGTTTGGCTTTCGTGGAATTTGATCATGTGACCTCTTGGATGATAAACTATTTGGTTGCCTCTACTCCTACTTAGCCAAACCCCTTGGAGTTGAGGCCATGAAAATGGGTAAACCCTTTGGTTGTCTCCACTCTCGCTCAGCCAAACCCCTTGGAGTTAAGGCCATAAAAATGGGTAAACCCTTTGGTTGTCTCCACTCCCACTCAGCTAAACCCATTGGAATCAAAGCCATGAAAATGAAACTCAAGTTTATTCGCAGGCAAAGCCCAACGAGCTTTTTATTACTAATCCAGTTTGCATAATTCAACTTAAGTGTATGTTTGGGTAGACCTAAAAAATGCAAAAAGTCAAAAAGTTATTACAAAAGTCAAAAAGTTATCATTATTCAAAAAAAATATATATAAAAAAAAACAAATTAACACAAAAAAGTACAAATTAGCTGTCAACTTTGTATCATTGCAGAGACACAATACAGTGTGAAGTGATGGAACCAAGTACACAGCGGGTGCACAAAACATTTACACAGGACGATGTTGTTCGGCACATGGGGGCCCACTATAGGTCTTGTTTTGATAATCGAAACCATTTTATGTGTACAACTCGTCGAGTACTATATGTCTGTAAAAAAATCACATTGATTGGATATCGATAACTATATGATCAAACTAGTTTTGTATAAAAAAAAAAAGGATGGTGAACAAATTAACGGTTGACAGAAAACTAATCTGATCAGATAGCTATCGATATCCGATCAACGTAACTTTTTACAAGCATATATTACTCGACAAGTTCAACATATTAAAACGAGACCCGTGATAGGCCCCCACGGACCAAACAGCACCGTCCAGTCCAATAGGGAAGCTGCTCCTACACATCTTCTACATATTGCAGCCCATCGTGCTGCTGGCTTCCAGTTCAAATCAGTGTTAGCATGCATTTAGAGATATTATGAGTAATATGATAATTTTACTATTTTATACAATATTTTAATACACATTTTTTTGTAAAAAGTCAAAAAGTTATCCCAAACAACCATATTTTTTTTCTTCTACTTTTTTATCTAACAAGTCAAAACGTGTACTTATATAGTTTATCCCAAACAACCCCTAAGTCTCCGTTTGGAAAGTTAGTTTGGAACTAAATAAGCACAAAAGGACAAAATAGGTTAATTTAATCAATAAGATAAAATGTCACATCCAAACCATAATCATTTCACTTTATTTCTCACAACCATCACATCCAAATAAATAAATAAATAAATAAAAACAAAAAATTCTTCTCAAATGGAACTAATTTAGCCAAGCTAAATTAGCTAAAAAGCCATGTTAAATTTAGCTCTTCCCAAACAAAGCTTAACTAAATCCTTTTCAATAGATAAAATTGTTAATTCATTCAATTTTTTTTGTAACATAATTACTGAATATAAGATTTAGGCCTATTTTGACCATTAAAAAAAAAAAGCCAGCTTATTGGTTTATTTAAGTCATATTATCTCTCTACTTTTTTACACATTTTTTTTTAAAAAAAAAAACTAAAAGTTTAATTTTTTTTCCCTAATTTTCCAAAATAAGCCAAATCAACTTCAAATTTTGAAACTTTCTTTTCCAGAAGTGTAACTAGCAGAGTCAATCGTCCTCCGCGTGCAATCTATGCATTTGAGAAAAATCATCCATTAGTTCAAAATAATGCATCACATCAATAGCTTTTTTTTTTTTTGTTTCTTTTAACAAAAAAAATCACTCTCCAAGTTTAAATAATTCACCACATTAATCATCTATTTATTTTAAGGAAAATGATTTGGAGCCCTAAAAATACCCCCTAATCCCCTAATTTCTAATTTGGACAACTGTTTCCTTTTTTTTTTTTTTTTTTAACTTGATATGGAAATTAGGAGGATTAGGGGATATTTTTAGGGGATGTAGCAAGGTCCTTATTTTAAATCATGAATAAAGGTTGAGACCCCCTTTGGGGGTCACCCCCTTGACCCCCTTTAGTTTTGATTGGTCAACTTTTCTTTTTTTTTTTCTTCTCATCCAATTCCCAACCTCCACGTGTGTGAGGGGATTGTGGAGGTAAGTGTTTTAAGGGGTCTAAATCAATACCCTTTAAATCATCATTGAATTTTGCCGGAGTTTTAAATTCAAGTGGAATTTTTTATTGATTAATATAGTAACTAAAATATTTTTGGGACCCTATTTTAAATTAATTTTTCAGAGGGTCAAAGAGGTTGCTTTACTGGCTTGACCCCAAAGTTGGGCCCTATAATGCCCTCCCTTTTCGTAAGGTTTAGGCGACAGTAACAAATGCAAATAGTTTGTAAACAAAAACATAAACATGACTAAGAGTTGGTCTGTGAATTGGCTTTTTAATATTTTTTTGTCTAAAGTCTGAGGTGAAAAAAAAAAAAAACCTAAAAAGTGTTTTGAAGCGGTTTTTTGATTTTTTAAAGAAAATTATGCAAAAAATAAAGAGAATAAAAATGAATATGTGACTTTATAATATGATTTTTTTGACTCTTTAGCTAAACAAAATAATTGTCAAACACATCCTAATGTGTACCTTTTAATGTAAAAGATATAACAGTTTGGTTTAGTTTTAGAATTATGATTTGAGTGTGGAGTTGTATTTTGAATTTTGAGTTCTTGAATCATGATTTGAAAGGAGAAAAATTGTTCGATTATGAGTTTTGAAAATAATTTTGAGATAATTTGTAATTTTATTTTATTTTATTTTTGATTGATTGATATATAGAATGTGAAAGAATGTGAGATATGAGAAAGAAAAAGTGATTGATTAATAATAATAATAATATAATAATAATAATAATAATAAAATAGAGAAGAGAGAAATTTTGAAATTAATTTAAAAATATGTTTGGTTAATATGTTTCATCCAAATCATGATTTAAAAATAGAGTTGAGTTTTGAAAAGTAAATCAAACGCTACCTAAGTTAACTTTTCAGAAAATTGGATTTTTTATTTTTCATATTTTTTAGTCAAAAATTTTAATATTTTTTAGATGCACCTAACTTAGATATACTTTAAAAAATATAATATTTATGAAAATTCTTTTAAAAAAATTCATCAAAAACAAAAAAAAAACATAAAAATAATATAAAAATTCAGTACATTTTTGTATTGTTACATATTTATTAAATTTTTAAAATATTTTTTCACAATTTTTTTATTTTTTAGGTGCATCTAAGTTATGTAAATCTAGAAAGTAAAAAAATTACAGAAAATATTTTAAAAAAATTATTAAAAACAAAAAAAATTTAAATTTATATTAAACTTGTAGAACTTAATATATATTATCTAAATATCAAAAGAATAGTGTAATTAATTAATTAATTTAAAGAAATCATCATATGAAAGGAATCAAGTAAAAGAATAGTGTAATTAATTTATTTATTTAAAGAAATGAAATCATCATATGAAAGGAATCAAGTAGCCTAGCAAAAGTGGCAAACAAGGCATGGGACACTCCTTCATTACGATTCTCCGCATATTCTCAACCATTGGATTCCATCAAAAACCTATGCAAATCTATATTTGATTTACATACATATTTAAATCTCATTCCATTAGAGCTCTTTCTAAGTAGTGATTATTATATTCGATTACATATCATATCATAGGTTCTTTTTTATGGTTCCAAAATCTATTATTTGATGCTCTGATAATGATGGCAATGTGTGAGGTCTACATACAAAGATGAAAAGGCCAACCATTGCATTGCATGTCACTTTTTGGCCTTTGGGTTGAGATACATAGACAAGAATATTTCATGGTGGATCTTCTTGGACAAGTCAGCCTTTTCTACTTTGGTCCTATCAACGGAGGCATGGGCCATCTTTTCTACCCTCCTTAAATTAGTTTGGAAAATCGCATTGGATTTTAAAGAAGTCAATTTAAATAGATTTTTAAGATAAATATGATTCATATTTGAAATATGATTCACAAATATATTTTTACTATCTACATCTTTAAATTATTTTTAATCATAACTAAAAGAATCCAATGAGTTATAATTAAATATTATTTGAGATAACTAAATATCTCTTTGGTCATAATTAAAATAGTAATTGTGTGTGTCAATTTCCGACCACACTGCCAACTAAGTACTCAGCTGGAGAACACCGACAGAATAAATTAAGCCCGAACGACCTGCAACAGAAAGAAGAGATTCCGGCGGTGGTTCGTCCACTCGGGGCACTCTGACGATCAATTCAGTAAAATATCTCTCAAAGATAACCAATAGTGCTTAACTCACTAGACAGAGCATAAAAAGTATACCTTTAGACCCATGGGGGTGCCTCCCTTTTATAGCCAACACAATCCTAGTCCCAATAGAAGCCTAACTACAATGGACTCAGGATTACTGTTAATCTTGGACTCCCAGTAGGATTGAGATAAACTCTCTAAGAGTCTTATCTTTACCCAAACTGAAGTCTTCTTCCATTCTAGGACTCTTGTTCCTTATCCGCTTATTCTGGATTCTGGTATCCTTGCAGATAACCTCGGCCTAGCCGAGATCACCTCGGCATCATGACCAGGACACGTGACACCTCGGCTGACATTTCAGTGTCACCTCGGTCACGTGTTGTCGTTCAAAAATTATGTCTCCACAACTGCCCCCTAGGTTCTATTACCTCGGCATCCTGAGGTGATAGAACCTATATCATTTCTTCCATTTAGCACGTCGGCTAAGCTCGCTTCATCATCTATTGCCGAAGTCAGAACTCGTCGGCTCAATATGACCAAGACTTATAGTCTGCTTTCATCAATGCCTTAGAACCAACGACCAAGTTCGTTCAGATTTCTCAGCCGAAACCGTCCTCCTAGCCGAGGTATTTGCTTTATTGAATCAAGAACTCCAAGAGTTCCAGTACGCGTATGAGTTGGCACGCACAGTATTTCAACCGTTTTTACCACGTGTCTTTCCCTTACTGGACCGTACCTGATGCGCGCTATCAAGTTGCATCACTTTTGCGTGCGCTGTCTGACAAGCACGTCGTCCAAGGCACCATAATTGCCATTTTGCTGCCATTTCATGCTTTTGATCAACTCTCTCTCCGTCTTTTCACTTCTGCATCTTCGTTCTTGTTCAAACTTTCTCTCTCAAATCCTCCATTGCTGCTTTTGCGAAGCTTTCTGCAACCAGTTTCACTCTCTCCCTCTGGTGAGGCTTTCGTTGCACTTCTTCGCTTATTACCACTGTCTGACACTGGCGTACTTCACACCGGCCTTTTTGTAATCTTAACTGTGCAATCTCCTCGGGGTGTAGCACCTCGGTTGTACCCACTAATCGGTTTATCTCAGCCTCGGCTTAACACTTGAAAATATTTTTCACAATATTTTCACAAGTGTTATTTACAACTCGATACTTTACTCTTTAGTAAAACTTCTGTTTTCAAATTTCTTCCAAGTCTTGGCAACATGGTAATCTCGGCAAGTATGTAGATATTTCTTTCAACATAACCTTGGCTTAACTTGTAAATTTTTCTCAAAATTTCGACAAGTGTTTAAACCAATCTTCTTTTAACATAACCTCGGTTAACTTTAACTTGTAAACTTAAATTTCAACAAGCGTTAAACGTGATCTCGGTTTAACTTCAACTTGTAAATTTCAATTTCAATTTCAATTTCAACAAGTGTTAGACACGTCCTCGGTTTAACTTTAACTTGTAAATTTCAATTTCAACAAGTGTTAAACATATCATCGGTTTAATTTCAACTTGTAAATTTCAATTTCAACAAGTGTTAAACATGACCTCAGTTTAACTTCAATTTGTAAATTTTAATTTCAACAAGTGTTTAAACATATCATCGGTTTAACTTCAACTTATAAATTTCAATTTTGACAAGTGTTAAACATGACCTCGGTTTAACTTCAACTTGTAAATTTCAATTTCAACAAGTGTTAAACACGTCCTTGGTTTAACTTCAACTTGTAAATTTTTCTTAAATTTCAACAAGTGTTAAACATATCATCGGTTTAACTTCAACTTGTAAATTTCAATTTCAACAAGTGTTAAACATGACCTCGGTTTAACTTCAACTTGTAAATTTTAATTTCAACAAGTGTTAAACACGTCCTTGGTTTAACTTTAACTTGTAAATTTTTCTAAAATTTCAACAAGTGTTAAACATATCATCGGTTTAACTTCAACTTGTAAATTTCAATTTCAACAAGTGTTAAACATGACCTCGGTTTAACTTCAACTTGTAAATTTCAATTTCAACAAGTGTTAAACATGTCCTCGGTTTAACTTCAACTTGTAGATTTTTCTTAAATTTCAACAAGTGTTAAACATATGATCGGTTAAACTTCAACTTATAAATTTCAATTTCAACAAGTGTTAAACATATCATCGGTTTAACTTCAACTTGTAAATTTCAATTTCAACAAGTGTTAAACATGACCTCGGTTTAACTTCAACTTGTAAATTTCAATTTTAACAAGTGTTAAACATATCATCGGTTTAACTTCAACTTGTAAATTTCAATTTCAACAAGTGTTAAACATGACCTCGGTTTAACTTCAACTTGTAAATTTCAATTTCAACAAGTGTTAAACACGTCCTTTGTTTAACTTCAACTTGTAAATTTTTATTAAATTTCAACAAGTGTCTAAACCAATCTTAGCTTGTGAAATTCCAACTTCCAAGCATCATTCTTCAGCCCTTTGCCTCCTAATGTGAACTTAAGTTTCACTTGGGTTCTCATTAGGCACGTGGCTTTGACCTCGTCGCCGATGTAAGATTTGAACAAAGACTGGCCGAGGTTATTAACCTTGGTCTCTTTACTAAGGCACTTAGCTCCAATCTGTGTCTGATTTTGCCGATATGACAAGTCCGGGTTAACCCAACTTAGTTTAACTTTTTTATATGCAAGTAAAGTTTCTACTCTGCCATATAATAAGTCTAAGTCATTCGTCATGTTTCAATCAGAAACATCGTCATAGGACTGGTCGGTCCTATCGCACAGATTTCAAAAATCAAACTAGCACTTCAGCCGTTATGCCCCATTGTCGGCAACCTTTCTTAGGCTGAGGTCCCTAACTTTGAACTCTCTTGGGCTGAACTTTTTGTTGTAAGCCCTAGCAAGTTGTTACTGGTATGCCCCCAGCCGAATTGCTATTCTGTCACACGTTGTAGGTGGATTTCAAAGCTTTTTCATGCTTTTTTATATAGGCTTCAGCTTCCTTTTGCATGTAAGCCCAAAAGAATCCCTACGATATTGCTCTATGGGCAAGGGATCTGCCCCTGCATGGCTTCCACATACTCCTTTGTGGACCTTATATAAAAATTCTTTAACTTGGGCCAAGCTCTTCTTTTCTTGGACTTAATCATCTAGGTCGAGATCTTGTCTTCTGGGATCTGGGATTTGAGGTCTGGAATCCGGGATCTGCTCACTTGGGCTAAGCTCTTGTCTTCTCGTATCCAGTGTTATCTTGGCTTCGCTTTGGCGAACCATTTCTCTTCTCTTGTTTGGACGCCTTTGTCCCCGGTGTGTCTTCCTCGGCTCTGACATACTTTTCTATCCTGGCCATCAACTCCTCCATGCTTTTTGGCAATGTCTTTGCCAGTGATTTTCGAAGCTGGCAGTCATCCTTCAAGCCGTTTTTAAATGACATGACCGCTACCTCTTGGTTGCATCCTGGTAGTCGGTTGAATACCTCATAATACCTTTTGGCATAGGCCTTAAGGCTTTCATCCTCGCTGATCTTCAGGGCCATTAGGGCGTCCACCCTTAATGGTTGTAACTTGTTTGTCACGAATCTGGCCACAAACATCTCGGCCAGGCCTTCCCAAGTTTTCACAGTTTCTTTCGGCAACTTGTGAAACCAGTCTGATGCAATTTCTCCGAAGGATGAGGGGAACACCTTGCAGAGCAACGGCTCGTTCCTGGTGTACAATGCCATCGAGTTCAGGTACAAGCCGACGTGAAGGTTGGGGTCCGACTTACCGTCGTAGATCTGGAATCTTGGCATGCTAAATCTCTTCGGGGCTTCGAATTTGTCCAATTCTACCGAGAACGGTGTTCTCGGCTTGACCGGGGAGGTTCCCTCGACATCTTGCTGCTTCCTCTGTAGGTGATCCCTTAGATCTTCTTTGGTCCGTCCAGGAGCTCGGCTATCTCCTGACTTCAACCTTTTCGGTGCACTACTCTCAGTTTCATTATGGGTCCTTTTGGACTTCCCTCCATTGGTTGCGTCGAAGCACAACTCTTGCCCTTGAACATGCCGATGTTCTTTAGGGTCGGCTTCCTTGGTGCGATGCGTCCTCCTCGATTCTTCCCTTCTTGACTCTCCTTGCCCGATCTCCCTTGAAGGCCGGTGATAGTGTTTTTCGGTCTTAGTGTGCTGGGGGACTGTAGGGACTGTTTTCTGCCTCTCTTTTTGGGCATCCTCCTTTGCCGCTGGAATCGGCGTATCTTGAAGTGGGAACGGTGGCTGCATGACGTTATTCTGCATTATGAAATTGACCACTGTTTGTAGGTCCGCCAATTTGTTCACCATGGCCTTTACCTCATCGTCCCTCCGTAGGCATCTTTCTTTCCATACCTGGAGGTCGTCCTCGTTGTAATACCCGCTCCGGTCCGTTTTCTTTGGTACGTCGCTCTCCTGGCCGACGTCATTTCCTTCGTGATTCTTATCACGAGTCTCTTCGTTGCAGTTGTCTTCTTCGACGTCAAGGTCAATGTGTTTCTCGCTCCCAGTAGGGGTGTTGTCCCCAACCTTCTCTTTCTGTCCGTCGTTGGCCATCTATTCTCCTTTCTTTCCCACAGACGGCGCCAAATTGTGTGTGTCAATTTCCGACTACACTGCCAACTAAGTACTCAGCTGGAGAACACCGGCAGAATAGATTAAGCCCGAATGACCTGCAACAGAAAGAAGAGATTCTGGCGGTGGTTCGTCCACCCGGGGGCACTCCGACGATCAAGTCAGTAAAATATCTCTCAAAGATAACCAATAGTGCTTAACTCACTAGACAGAGCATAAAAAGCATACCTTTAGACCCATTGGGGTGCCTCCCTTTTATAGCCAACACAATCCTAGTCCCAATAGAAGCCTAACTTCAATGGACTCAGGATTACTGCTAATCTTGGACTCCCAGTAGGTTTGGGATAAACTCTCTAAGAGTCTTATCTTTATTCAAACTGAAGTCTTCTTCTATTCTAGGACTCTTGTCCCTTATCCGCTTATCCCGGATTCCGGTATCCTTGCAGATAACCTCGGTCTAGCCGAGATCATCTCGACATTATGACCAGGACACGTGACACCTCGGCTGACACTTCGGTGTCACCTCGGCCACGTGTTGTCATTCAAAAATTATGTCCCCACAGTAATTACAACACATCATAATTAAATCACAATGAACATCACAATAAATCATAATTAAGTTATAACTAACACCAAAATGGGTCATAACCAAATTCCATTTTAGGCATAACCAAAATAACATCTACAATGGGTCATAATTGTTATGACTGATTTAAGTTTAAACTCAGAACTGTTTATCTCATAAACCTCGTGGTGGAGGTGTCTAAGAAAAAAAAAAAAATCAATTTCATTGGATATCGATGAATAGATGAACAAATTATATTTCGTTTTATAAAATGGATGGTTTAAGTTTAAATACATAATTGTTGTCCATTTAAAAAAATAAAATGTAATTTATTCATTTGTCTAGTGATATTCGATGAAACTGATTTTTTACGCAACTCATTTTTATTGTTATGCTTAAGAATTAAATGGTTTGGATTATCGTTGTGGACTTGAGATAAAATCCACAAAATAGAGTATGGAAGAAATGGATGATAGTGATATGAAAAGGAATTATGCCCTTTTAAATTAGAGAAAATTTCATTTTATTCCTCAAGCTATATCTTGATGACCAATTTAACCCATGTACTTCTTATAATTTCAATTTTACACCTAAACTATTTGATTTTGGATCAATTTTACTTATGCCATTTATAATCAAATGGAAGTTGTTGATGTGGCGTCGAAATTTCGTTTGAAATTTTATTTTGCCCCCAAACTATCTCAAAAATACCAATTAGACCCCAAACTTCATATTGTTTAGGGGTCTAATTGATATTTTGGGAATAATTTTGGAGTAAAATGAAATCTCAAATGAAGACGGCTGGAGTGAAATTGATATAAAATTGAATAGTTTAGGTATAAAATTGAAATTATAAGAAGTATAAGGGTTAAAATTGATCATCAAATTATAATTTGAAGGGCAAAATGAAATTCTCTCTTTAAATTGGTCTATATTTTCATTGTAAATGAATGGACCACAAGATTCCACATCATTCTTTGTAAAAATTATATCAGTAGTGCTGCAGACCCCCAGTGAGGGGTGACCCCCAGCACCCCCACATACACGTGGGAGGCAGTGAGAGGAAGACTCAAAATAAATAAATAAATAAATAAATATAAAAATTCAGCCAATCAAAAATCAGTGGGGTGGTGGAGGTCACCCCCACTGGGGGTCTAAGTCATTTTTCAAATTATATACATAACTTTTGTTGGTATATTATTACTCAATAATAATGTTAAATTTGAAAATTTTATTGTATTTTTTTGACTTTAGAAAATGAAAAATTATATCAGTAGTCCTTCTAATTTGATCATTGAAATTTTAATTGCTTCAATTTCACCCTTAATTTTTCATGTTGTACAGATTTAATCGAATTGAT
Source organism: Camellia japonica (assembly GCA_030407325.1). Lineage (NCBI taxonomy): Eukaryota > Viridiplantae > Streptophyta > Magnoliopsida > Ericales > Theaceae > Camellia > Camellia japonica. The sequence continues at coordinate 126,908,087 of JAPPVO010000017.1, read as the reverse complement.
AATGCTCTCTAAAATCAAGGGGTAAAATAGTTTGTTCGGTCTCCTCAAAGTAATTGAGAGATTAACATTCAATTTGCATTTGTTCATTTTAGATTAATCATTTTGTTATTGATTTCTGTTAAATTTCTTAATAGATATTATCAACTCAACTAAATTGACACAATGTAAAAAAATTAAATGGTCAAATTAATACAAGTATAACTATAATTGTCACAAGAAACAAATTAAAAGGATCCCAAATATAATGTTAAAAATAAAATAAAATATAATTTATAAAAAAAAAAAAGATAAATTATATTGAGCTAGATTTGAAAAAAATACAACTAATCCCATTTTTTGGAGGAAATTTCATTTTGTCCCCCCAAAATATACCATGATGGTCACTTTAACACGTATTTCTTATAATTTTAATTTTACATCTATACTATTCAATTTTGGATCAATTTCACCATTCGACGGCGGCACTTGCTATCGTTTTCATTTGAGATTTCATTTTATCCTCAAATTATTCCCAAAATATCAATTGAACCCTTAAACAATATGAAATTTGGAGGTTTAATTGATATTTTTTAGATAGTTTAGGGGACAAAATAAAATTTCAAACGAAATTTTAGTGCCACGTCAACAATTTTTTTTTTTTTTGATTATAAACGACAGTGACGACAGCAGTAAAGTTAATTTAAAATCAAATAGTTTAGATGTAAAATTGAAATTATAAAAAGAAAAAAGATTGGGAACTCTAAATTAAGAGTTCTAATAGTTCTAATTGATATGTGGGTCCCATGTGATGTGATGTTTTGGCCTTAGTTTTTTTTTTTTTTTTGATTTTCCACATCATTAGTATTCTTTTAGAGCTTCCAAATTAAAGGAATGTATCATTTCCGTTATAAAAAGTACATGGGTTAAACTGATAATTGAGATATAGTTTCGGAAGTAAAATGAAATTTTCTCTATTTTCTCGGTATAATTACACCTACCTTCCTTCTAGTAAGGCTAATAATGTAATAACACATAAATAAGGAAAAATATATATTTTCGTATAAAAAAAAGAAGAAGATATAACATTATTTTTTTCATTCATATACCTAATAAATTATTCATAAAAAAAGTTAAGTGTTATGTGAATGAATAATGCTATATGCACCAATTAGTGTACTAACTAGTGTACCAATTGATGATGTGACATAATTTAAGAGCTTTTGGTATTTGTAATGTGATTAATGAGTGGGGCCAATAATAATATCATAACTAGTGTTGGTACATTAGTTAGTATACCAATTGGTGCATATAGTACTACCGTATGTGAATTAAAATATTACGAGAATCTAATGAAATTATGCTAGAACTATAGAATTTTATTATATAGTTCTTTCAAACTTTAGGAGAGGTAAATATGATTTATCCCAAAAAAGGGGTAAATTATAGTCACCTCACCTAAGATTTGAATAAAGTATAATCAATTTCACATATTTAACATAATTATACTAGTCTTTCTTGAAATTTTAATTTACATAACAGTTTGGCAATTGTTCATCAATAATTTGTTGGTTATATAAATGAAAAAAATGATGTTATCATCTCTCTATTACTAAAATATATATTTATCTTTATTTATTTTAGTGTATTCCCATCATCTGTATTAGTTTAAGTTACTTTAGCATTATTATAAGAAAAGTTAATCTAATTATATCAAAAATGTGTGAGACTAATTATTGATGAGTGTAATTTACACACACACACACAGAGGAAAAAAGAAGAAGAAGATAAATTGCAAATATACTCTTGAGGTTTGTTTAAAATATGAATTATTTCTTATTATTTGAAAAATTACAAATACCTCATTTTCATAATTTTTTATTTAATAAAATTAACTAAAAAATGAAAATTTTAACCGCTCTCTTATTCATATGAAAATAATTAAATTATTAATTAAAATATATTTCTAACATTATTAAAAATTATTAATTGACTTGATAATTTATTAATAAAATTGGTTATTTATTAAGAAATTAGAAACTTTAAGAAGTGTGATGTAATTTTTTGAACTATAGGAGGGAATTCCTATTTTAAATAAATTTGAGGGAATATATTTGTAATTTATTATTATTTAAAAAAAAAAAAAAAATGTTGAAGGGTCAATAACAGCCGTATGACCAAAGTAATGTTATGTCATGTTTTTAGCATGAAACGAAAGTTATTAGATTCAATGCATATTCTTCTTTTCTCACCCTTTGCTTTGACGAAGAACATGGGAAGGAAAAGCCAAACCATGTCAGGTCTCTAATTTTAATTTTAATTGTTTTTTTTGTTAGACTATGGATATTCAAAATCCCATCTCTTGACTGCACCAGAACCTATTTTAATGTTTTCATTAAAATTTAAAATTATTCAAGAAATTTTATTTTTTACAATTTCAAAAAGGAAAATGAAAATCCCCCTAAAAAAATTCCCCCTAATCCCCTTAATTTCCATTTTGGGCAACTGTTGTTTGTTTGTTTGTTTTTTTTTTTTTTTTTTTTTTTTATGGAAATTAGGGGGATTAGGGGGAGGGGAATTCGGGGGACATAGCAACACCCTTTGAAAAAATAGCCGGTGGCAGAACACTATTTCCATACGGAAAATGATTTGGAGCCCTAAAACTACCCCCTAATCCCCCTAATTTCCAATTTAGGCAACTGTTTCCTTTTTTTTTTTTTTTTTTTACTTGATTTGGAAATTAGAGGGATTAAGGGGGATTTTTTTAGGGGATGTAGCATGGTTGATTTCCATACCCTTACAAGAGTGGATCAAAGTCAACATAAAAAGCAAGGATCAAGTCAACAATATTCAATGGACCAAAAGACACGATTATTAAGGGGCCATTTGGGGTGTTCTAAATAAATGTATTTTTTGATTTTTTATAAAATATGGGTTGAGTTTGAAGTATGTAGTAGTAGGGGTGTACACGGTCCGGATTGGTTCGGTTCTGAGAAAATCCAAGAATCGAACCGATCTTAACGGTTCTGTGATTTTGAGAACCAGACCAGACCGTTATACTTGTAAAACCGGATCAGAACCAAATCGAAAAAACGGTTCGGTTTCGGTTTGGTTTACGGTTCCAAAAATTTCTATTTATAAGAATAATTGTTAATATTAGTAAAATAATTACTTAAGCTAATTACATTTAACTCATGATAAAAACTAATAATATTAAGGCATTACTTAATATTACATATATATATCATCCTAATATCATTAAAATATAAAAAACCAATTAATAAAAATAAAACTTGATATTATATACATATATATCTTTTAAATTTCGGTTCGGTTCGGTTCGGTTCGAACCACGATTTTTTCATAAAATTCATTAACCGAACCGTTTTTACGGTTATCATATTTCTTAATCCGAAACCGAACCAATTTTTAATAGAACCGAACCAAACTGTATGATTCGGTTTGGTTCGGTCCGGATTACCGGTTTGAACGGATTTTTGAACAGCCCTATGTAGTAGAGAGGTGATGTGACTTAAATAAGATGATGTGACTTAAATAAGATAGTGACTTTTTGACTTTTTAACTTTTATTAAAGATGCCAAACTTGGCCTAATCGTTGGACAGGTAGTTGTTTTAATTTAAAAGTTAAAAAGTTATTAAAAAAAATTAAATAATTTATATTTTATATTAAAAAGTCAAAGATTATTTTTTTTTTAACTTTTTGTACATCTTTTCGTAAAAAGTTAAAAAGTCACCCCAAACATCAATATATTTGGTTTGAGTTTTCTGGATTAAGTTTTTTGAAAACTGACCTTTTTGGTTTTTGTATTTTTTTGTTTTTAGTGAATATTTTTAAAATTTTAAACTTTTTTTTTACTTTTTTATATGCACCTTACTTAGATGTATCTAAAAAATAAAAAATTTCTGAAAAAATATTAAAAAAATTAATAAATACATAAAAATACAAAAAATGTACTGAATTCTTGTATTTTTTTTTTGTATTTTTGGTATATAGTGAATTTTAAAAAAAAAAATTTACAATTTTTTTACTTTTTAAGTGTATTTATGTTAGGTGTGTTTAAAAAGTAAAAAAATTGCTTAAAATATTAAAAAAATTCAGTAAAAACAAAAAAATACGGAAAATAAGAAAGTAGAATTTTCTGAAAAGTATTTTTTGAAAAGTGGAAACAAGCAAGGTGAGTTTTTTTATCTCATATTTTAGCTAAAAAGTTAAAAAATTATTAAAATAACCTATTCCCAAACAAGACTGAGTCGTTGTTAATACTTTTATATTTTCTAATTTTTATTTTTAAAATGAATCTAAATAATTATATAATTTTTACACATAACTTTTTTTTGACATCTATATAATAAGGCAGCTCAGTTTTTTTCCTTGATGGGACTTCTGTTCGTTTGTCAAATTATAAACCATTGGATTGAACTTAATCCAAGGGTTCACAGTCTTACACCCTCCATTTTCAACCCACGCCCTCTCTCTCTCTCTCACTCTCATATCTTTTTCTCTGATTTCAAATTTTGAAATCAGACCCCCATTCTCTCTCTCTCTCCATTAGTCTCTTCCCTCTCTCCGCTATCCTAATCGTCATCTTCTCTCTTCCGGAGATGGGAGATTCACAGATTCGGAGATGAGAGCCACTGTATGTATGTATATGCATTTGTGTGTATTATATACATAATTTTATTCACAGATTCGGAGGAGGAGGAGAGCCCTAGCCTCCAAGATATACTCTGGATTGAGAGCTCAGGGCAATTACAACCTACCCAAGCACTGTGACAACAACGAGGTCTTGAAAGCTCTCTGCTCCGAAGCTGGTTGGACAGTCGAACCCGATGGCAATTACAACCTACCCGATGGCACTGTGACAACAACGAGGTCTCTCTCTCTCTCTCTCTACATGTCTTTCTTCAATTTTTTCTGCTTGGTTATATAGATCTATAGTTCTTGACAGCGGTTTTTCATATCTAGATCATAATTGTTGTTCTTTATCATCATCTATTGTTTGGGGGTTGTTAATTCTGGGAATTAATGAGTGCCATGCTGATATTCTTTTGGGGTTTTGTTGTTTTTTAGCTGGGTAGAAGAATGTTTAAATGCTCTGTCATCATCTTCTTCTCTTTTCGATTTTGTTTTTATTCTTCCGAAATTTTTGCCATCAATTGGAACTAGCTCAGCTTAATTAGCAGTTTGTGATCTTTGGGTGTTTTTTTCAAACTTCTCATTGTGTTGTTTTCTAAAACATGAAAGATGAAAGATGAAAGCTGAAAGCGAAAACGGAACTAAACAGCTGAAGCTTAAAGCACCAATGTTTTTCATTTTACTTTGTGATTGCTTATCATCTTCATGTGTTTTGATCATACAAAAATAAAGTCACAAATTTTGAGGTCTGATTGATATAGGGTGGGAGGGATGATCATATCTTATTATGATCAACTTGTGCAGCTCAATCAATTGCATTTTCAGCTTAATAAGGAAGCTCAGTTTTTTTTCCTTGATGGGACTTCTGTCCGTTTGTCAAATTATAAACCATTGGATTGAACTTAATCAAAATATGAAAAAGGCTCACGTCCGTCCTCTGGAAAATTATTAATATGTGCATCCTTTTAAGATGTGCATCCTATATCATAGTGTAAAATTATTTTTCTCTTTCTCTTGCTAAAAGACACAACTAGACAGTGCTTCATCATCACTACCCTGCAATAAAAGATAAAATCATGGCTTTGTATCATCATTACTACCCATCATAGATTAAAGACAAGATTTGAGAAGAGTGGAAGTAGGGGGGAAGGGTGAGTCACAAAATGCCAAGTTCAGATTCATTTTTGAGGCAGTTAAGTGGAAGAGAGGGTTGGAAATCAACATCCAAGAGGTGGGGTACTGGTGGTGGTTTGAAGCAAATGGAAGGGCTGAACATGTATTATGGGAATGGGGTGGAGGTGATCAGAATGGTGGTGGTGGTGGTATGATGATGAGGAAGAGAGTGATGGTGGTGGTGGATCAGAGCTCACATTCAAAGCATGCAATGATGTGGGCACTCACACATGTCACCAACAAGGGTGATCTCCTCACCAATGCTTCTACTTCCACCTATATAAAAATAAAAATAAAAAAATCATACCACCATTCCATAATACATATATATAGATACATATATTTGTATATACATACATACATACATACATATATTTGTTCACTTTCAAGCTTATAATCTTCAACTAGATATATTCATGTTTGTTCACTTTCAAGCTCATAATCAAATGGATCTATCTATACATGCTTTTATATACATATGCATATATTGGTGGTTACTGGGATCAACATAAACCACACTTAGAGAAATGACTCAAATGGGTCTTTTCTTTTCTTTTGATTTGATAGATCTAAATCTAATTTGCTTACAGGGAGACATAGAGGGGGAGGTCTTCTCATATTTTTTATTTTTTTGATTCCTAGATCCTATTCTTTCTACTTTTGTTTAAACTTTTTCAGTGCTCTGTGAGGGAGTGAAATCAGAAATTTTTCTTTATTTATTTGAGTCTTGCTTTTTTGCCGCTCATTTTTTTTTCACTGGTAAAAGAGAGAAACATGTATCCTCTGTTTTCATTGTCATCTTTTTCAGTATTTTCTTTTCCAGAGGACGGACGTGAGCCTTTTTCTCCTTTTATATTGTTTCCCAGTTTGTTGTCATATCTATAGATATCATTTTCATTTGATTTTTTGTATGTTGAATTTGATTTTATTTTATGGGGGTGTTTAATTTGATTGATAGCAACAAAAAAGATTTAATTTAATTTTTTTATTTTTATTTTTATATAGGTGGAAGTAGAAGCATTGGTGATACGAAGTCCAAACTTGAACTTGGGCTTTTTGTACAAGAAAAGCAATTGTCAAAATTGACCTGACCAACTTTGGTCAATTTGATAGAGATAAAGTCATTTTCATTCATTTTCTATTTTTGCAATCTCATTGATTAGAAGTACCATGTGTATATACTTTTATGGCATTCGAAGAATATTAAATAATTTTTCAAGTATGATTTAATTATTATTTAATGTTACAAGTCTATTGGACGAATTAATTTTTTTGTACAAATTTCTTTTTCTTTTCCTTATTGTGATTTAAAATTTCTTTTTCAATTGTCAGTGCTGAATTTATCTGTGAATAGAATCAGTAATAAACTTATCTTTTCCCTACAAATTTGGATACTTTGTTTTTTGTCATCCCACCATCCCCCTGTCAAATCAAATGGGGGTTAAAGGAAGAAATTGGTTTCATGTTAATACCCATTTTTATTTCATATTAGTTAAATGGGTTGAGGATTGTTAACATTAAATGGGTTAATGTGAACATTAAGGTTAACCTGACTGTTAACATTAAGCTGAAAATATTTTTGTTAACATTAAATTGGTTTCATGGTTATATTTTTTATTCATAGTTTCTAATTAGACAAAATATTTTTGGTATTTATTGAATACTTTTGTTTACTTAAGCTTTATCTAGAACATTATTTAGTGGTGATTTGCAGAATGATGATGAATTGTGGTACACAGCAGATGTGAGCAGTGGTTTTGTTTTGGGATAATGTTCTTATACTTTTTTTTATTATTATTATTTTGAGAAGTGCTCTCCCAGATTTTGGATTTGGTGCTCCTTCATTTCTAAAAGATATATTTTGTTTATGGTGATTCTTTTTGAATATATTTATATATTTTTTGTTATTTTTTGGTATATATCTAAGAATGTTTCAGTTGCAGTAAGAGTGCTTCAAAGTTGAAAATCACTTCTAGATTAATTGCTTTATTTACATTTTATGGTAATTTGTGTATGAAGCATTGTGTTTGTGGTCCTATATATCTAAATCATTTCTTTAAATTTGCTTAATAGGTTCACATTAGAGAGCTTGAGGAAGAAGTGAAACTTCTTAACAACCTTTCGCATCTGAACATTGTGGTAAGTATCTGATTTGCATTCTTACTAAAGCATTTTAACGTTTCCTTTTGTTGGTCATCCCTTAGAAAACAATTCAAATATCTTTCTGTGCCTATCCATAAATTCTTCAAAAGGTAAGGTATAACTTCCAGTTTTGTTTGTAATAATAACATTCTAATGATTGTTCAAATATAAGTGATGATCCTCGCCACCATACATAGAACTTTAAATCCAAATGAAATTCTAATTTTTCAAGACAATTAAAATCCATTGGGGTTTCTGTTTTATAATGTTGTGGTATTGCTTTGTTTTCACTTAAAATCCATTGGCTTTGGTCTGGTTTCCTTTGCTTATATAGAGTTTTGAGCCATTATATTGGTTTTCATTTTTCTGGATAATTAATTATTTTCTTTTATCCACCAATGTCGATAGCTATTGTGGGCAATTTAGAAGTTGATTTCAATAATTTTCCATGATTCTTTGATTTTGAAGCCCAACACATGCTCTACATAGTGGATTTGTGGTGATTCTCTCTCTCTCTCTCTCTCTCTCTCAAGATTTATATTTAATGGGTTCAATAACTTTTTCGTGGTGAGCACCAAACTTAGATTTTGAGATATATTTTTCATGTGAATGGGTTGTTATTTTGTGCTTTTATTGGCATATTAGTACGAGATTTTGGGGTTTTTACTATTTTGTTATTGCATTATTGTACAAAGAGGTTTTCATTTGAACCTTTCTCACCTTTATTTTCCCCCCAATATTTAATGTACATTTGTAATCTCATCATATACCACCAGTTGAGTCCACGTGTGGAGTGATTCATAATGGAATGATTTCCACTCACTCCCACCCCCTATCTTAGTTATATCTAAATACAATTTTGGTTTTTTTAATTGGTACAAATCTATTCAATTTTCATGGAATTCGAAACTTTACCAATGGAAGCAATTTCAAGTTGAGGCATGAGTTATAGATATAAAAGGTAAATTCATGACTTAATTTGTTTTATACTTATAGAAGTTGAGTTGGAATTTTTATTTACTAAGATTTCAAATTCATGATTAATTTCAAGTTTTTATTCAAATTCAAATTCATGACTTAATTTCAAGTTTTTATTTACTTATAGAAGTTGTGTTAATGATTAATATTTGAATTTTTTTTCTCCAATTAATTGGTTTTGAATTTCATAACTTAATTATTTAGATTTGTAATATCATCCAGTTTAATTTTTGATTAATCTCATTAACAAAAAATTTTTATTTACATAGAATCCTCTAATTGGTTGTTTAGAATTTCATCATTATTAGTTGGTTTAACAGAGAAGCCTTCTATTTGATTTCCAAATTCTATTTTTTTCATAGTGTAATGATTTAACTATGTTCATTGTGGAATCTAATTTCTATTTGTTCTTGGTATTATTGATTGGTTGGTTATTGATATTGACATAAAACAGTGCATTTTTAGCTTAAATTTTATATTATTAGTTTGGCATCTGCATGTGTGTGGTTTTGATTGATTGCTTGAAATAGATGGTTTGATTCTTGATCAAAAGAAAACATAGTGCAATAGCTCATATCTTTGTCAGATTGATTCAATTTAGTTAAATTAATAGTATTGGGTAATAGTAAAATGAATATATACTGTCTTTTGGGTATAAATAGGACAGTTTCATGATTTCATTGTAAATTTTATCATTTTTACTTGAATAATCAAATGAAATTGGGAAGTTTAAACTAAAAAGTTTTGTGGATGGGGCTGTTTTGTTGGGTATTGCTCATTTGGGACATTTAATTTTATTTTTGCATGTAACCTTTGTTATTAAGTGATTTTGAATAGAGCTTCAATAGAGTTGTTAATAGTTGTTGATTCACTTCCTCCCTCTCTCAACTAAATCTCAATTTGCTTCTTAATTTTTAATTTTTATACTGGTTTGGTTTTGGATTCAATTTGTGTGGAATTCAAAATATAAAATTTTTATTTTTTTAAGTTGAATTGAAGATGTGAGATGTTGTGGTCATGACTGAAATTTGGTTTTGGAGTACTTGCCACCATTGACTGAATTTCATCATAACTTTTCTAGCATTTTATACTACTTATTTGGTTTCATTTGTGGGTTTTTGATTATACAAGCGTGATTATGCTAATTACATTTTTTTTTACTTAAACACAGAATCATATTTGAACTATTATTTTTTCCCAAGTGGATTTGGCATAACTGGTAGTTTTGCCCTCTTTCCTAAATTGTGGAATTTAAGTTTTTATCATTAAGTTGATCGTTAAATTGTAATTTGTGAACTTTATCATTTCTTCTTCCAAAATTTTCTTTGTTAACATCTAGGCGATGACACTGGATGTTCAATTCAAATATCAGTTCAGTTTTTAATTTGTAGTTCCTAATGTGCCATTATGGAGTAACAAGAAGATTTCAGAAAAATTATGGAGTAACAATCATTTGGGTGCTTTTTGAATGGCTAAGTTCTCTCTCTCTCTCTCTCATGTACTCAGCCACCGAAATCGAAGTTGGGTTGATGTTTATCAGATTGATACAGAGGAATTAACGATGTTGACATGCCCAATAGCCACTGCACCCACTTCGTCTTTCCTCTTTGCCGGTATGTAAGCACTGCTTCCTCAAATGGCTCTTCTTAAAATACTACTCTCCACTCTTTAAATTTTCTCTGATTTTTTTTTTTTCCTTTCCCCCTTCTATTGTTCATTTTCATCACTTGAATTACAGGCTGTTAGGTGATGGAATATACAAGTGGGTGACATGGATTGCACAACTGGGAGACAACGCGTATCTAACGTAAAAAGCCTTTTCTTTTTACTGTCATTCCTTCTTTAAATACTATAAATGCACACATATGTATGCGTATAATGTAATGGATAGAATGAATTTATTTAACGTGAATAGATCAAATGGTTCCATTTGAAAGATATTTGTTTGTGAGATTTTAATTCCCTTTGAAAGATCAATTGGATTTGCAAATGGATCTTTTGATCTTTTTCAAGCATCATGCATTTATGGTGGTGTGCTATTGGCAATAAGAAATAATCAGATCTAAAATGCATATAGAGATGTTGAATCAAGTTTAAAGTGGGACTACACTTGAGGCTATACATATAGAATGCATGATTATTTATGTTTTGGTTTCAAATTAATTCATGAACTATATGTATTAAGTAAATCTCTCCTGATTTCATATTGTAATTACAAAGTAAAAGGACAAGGGAATTAAAATGATTGTAATTGTCTATATGTGTATACTGAAAGTTTCATATACATTGTGACACGGAGTTTAACCTTGAATATGAAGAATTATTAATGGATTGAATAGATTATAACTACAATGTGGTGAATTTTTACCAGTATGGAAGTACTATATTAGTTTGTCTTAACTTTTATTTTTCATGGGTCAAAATGTATTAACTTGAATGTGAATTTTTTTTTTTTTTTAAAACTTAGAGAGTGCCGTAGGCATGGGTCATCCACTAGTGTATCCCCCACTAGTATATCCTAACAGAGTAGGACATGCTATCCCATTTGGACCAAAAGACACGCATAAAACTATTGTAGACTTGGATATATATATATATATTTTCACTTTTGTTTGTTCAACCTCTACGGGTGCGTTGTTTTTGAAGGATTAGGGGTGAGATTGGATTATTAGTCCCACCGGATTAATAGTGTTTAATTTTTTTTGCTCCGGACTATTAGTCTCACAAATATGGGACTATCCTATCCCATGGGGAGGGTGGGATAGAAACCATGGAATTGGTATCCCATGAGATTATTTTGTAAAATGTTCATTTTACCCACCATGCTATATTTAGCAAACAATTAGAAAAGGATAAAATAGTCTTTTGAACATTTATAAATTATTTTTTTAGTGTTGTTAATTTAAAATTATATATTACATAAAAAAATTTAATTATAAATTATAAATTATAAATTAAATTAAATTATAAATTATAAATTATAAATTATGGCCTTATAAATTAAATTTTTTTAGTGCTATTAAATTAAATTTACATATTAAATTAAATTATTTTTTTAGTGTTGTTAATTAAAATTATATATTAAATAAAAATATAAATTATAAATTAAATTTATTTAAAAATAATAAATTATAAATTATGGCCTTATAAATTAAATTTTTTTAGTGTGTTGTTGAAAATTTAATTTATATATTAAATAGAATTATTTTTTATTGTCGTTAATTTAAAATTATATATTAAATAAAAATATAAATTATAAATTATAAATTTAATTTAATTGAAAATAATAAATTAAAATAATTAAAATATTGTGCAAAAAATAAAATAAAACAATTTTTATTTAATCTAGTTAAAAATAATTAAAATATTAAAGCTATGTTTAATATTGCTATTACTTAGTAAATAATTGAAAAGGATAAAATAGTCATTTGAGCATTTATCCTTCTCCATAATATCCCAAACAAACATTGGATAACTAAAAATAGTCCAATCCAGACATTTAATCCCATGACTAAACAAATATAGGATACAAATTTAGTCCAACCAAATAGTCTCGGGATAATGTATCCCAAGACTAATAGTTCGATGAATTACAATCCCCTCTTATCTAGTCCGTCCAAACAAACGCACCCTACGTGTATAGAAATAAATTTTTAAAAAAAAAAGTTGCAAATAAGTGGCAATTTCATAAAATTTTTATAAATTTATGAAAAAATTTATAATTTTAATTATTAAAATTAAAAAATTTTACTACTACTCTAAAATTATTTTAAAAAACATACAATGATTTGCAATTTTCTCAATAAATTACAAACACAAGATGTCGGTGATATAAGGTGAGTCCTATCGTAGGACCATCCCTTGTGAGTTGTTTGATTCATTTTTGTGCAAGTTTTTATTTATTTTATTTATTTCTTATAAGGTCTGCTCCACATAGATCAGAATACAAAACGGTAAATTACAAATATATCCCTGAAATTTGCTTAATGTATAGATTGCCTCCTGTGATCTAAAAAATTATAAATACTTCTTTGTCATAATTTTTTATTTAATAAAATTAATTAAAAAAAATAAAATTCATAATTATTTTCCTATACAATAATAAAATTACTTAAATTATTAATTGAAACATGTTTCTGACATCATTAAAAATTGTTAATTGATTTGATAATTTATTAAAAAAAAGGTGCGATTGGTTAGAAACATCAGGGGTGAAATGCAATTTTCAGAATCACAGAGGGCGATTCGTATTTTAATCAAATATCAGGAAGTATATTTGTAATTTACCCAATACAAAATATGCATTAATAGACAGGAATTATAAAATTTACGGTAAACTACCAATAAATCTCAAAATATAATTTTGTGAACTGTTTAATACTCTCTTTTTCCTTATGAATCCAAATGTCCAATTAAATTGGAAATTACACAAAATGATAGTCACTTTAACGTTTGGATTTAAATTTTGAAGGATAAAAATAAGTTTATCCAATGTGAAATTACACATTTAGGCAATCCGTACTATAGAGATTTTAGATTTTCCCTCATTTTGGAACAAATCGTACATTACAAACAAAAATGTAACACTCCAAATAACGTAACACTCTAAAAAAAACTCCTTATTATACTTTTTTTCAAATGTAACAACGTAACACTCTAAAAAAACTCGTTAGTGTATTTTTTTTCCAATGCAACACTCTAATGTAATACACAAAAAAACTCCTTAATGTACATTTCTCAAACATAATACTCCACCCAATGTAATCCCAAATGTAACACTCCAATGTAACACAAAATATTAAAAAATTTCTTATTGTACTTTTCTCAAATGTAACACTGACAGTTTGAAATTATACATTTGCCCAAACCTTACTAAGAAATTTTTATGCTCTTTTTTGAATGGTTTGAAAATTTTCACATCTTTTTTTTTTGGAGTGTTACATTTGAAAAAAAGTACAGTAAGTAGTTTTTTTGTGCATTACATTGGAGTGTAACACTAAAGAATGTTTTTTTTTTTTTTGAGTGTTATATTGGAGTGTTATGTTTGGAAAAAGTATACTAAGGAGTTTTTTTTTTGAAGTGTTACATTAGAGTGTTACAGTTTGAAATTATACATTTGTCTAAAACTTACTAAAGAGCTTTTATACTCCTTTTGAAATGTTTAAAAAATCTCACATCATTTTGGAATGTTTGAAAAATTTCACATTTTAAGTTATTTTGGTACTCCTTTTCAAATGTTTAAGAACTCACATTTCAAGTCATTTCAAATAAAAAAGATTCTCATATAAAAATTAATCACAAATTTAATTATCATAGATTGTGTATCTTACCTTTCTAACACAAAAGAAAAAAAAGAAACATAATAGAAATAAGGATATAACTGTAAATTTAATTTTCATATAATATATTAAATTTACCTTTCCAAAATCAATGGAACTAATTAGTTTATATGAAAATTCTTGAGACTAAACGAATTATTATTCCTCGAGATGAAATTTTTAGATAAATTTTCCTAGAATTTATTTGTGGGGATTACTTCAAAAAATTTGCCCATTCCATATTCATTCTTTGCCTAATTCTCTATACTAGTGATTATATTCTCTTTGGATAAGTTTCCATAATTTGTTTTTTAAATGTTTTTAAGAATTAGTTTGTGGGAAAAAGTGAAAAAAAAAAAAAAAAAAACTCATTATTTTTTTGTGGTTCTATTATTATTTTTAAAACTAAAATAATTTTAAAAAAATTTAAAAAAATACCTATTTTTGTCAAACTAATTTATTAATTTTTTGAAATTTTTTCATAAATAAATTCAAAAACCGATCTTTTCTTACATCTCATAAACATGAGTCCAAAAAAAGAAGTGTACAACGAGATAATATTTAAAGTTGAAACTTGGGGGCCTGGCAATGCAGAAACAAAGGCCCATTGGGTTTTACAAAAGCCCAACCTCATTGCTTTTTTTTTTTTTTAAACTTCATAGGCCTCACTACTATTTCAATATTTTCTTTTAGGGTCTGTGGATAACAAATTTTTAACCATGATCCTAAGCCCAAACCCTCACCTCCCAATTGGGCCGAACAAGTGCTGACTTTGGGTTGAGAGCTTTTTTAGGCCCACTCCAAGTTCTGCTGAGAGTTGTCTAAACCCAACTTATAACCCAAGGTTGTTTGTCCAAAGAAAATGTAGTAGGGCCTAAAACGATTTTTTATTTTATTTTATTTTATTTTTATTTTAAATAGCAAAAAAGAAAAAAGAAAAGAAAAGAAAAACTGAACATTAGGGGTAAATTAGAGTAAATTTTTTTAAACTATGTCTCATTTTCACTTTATTTTCTTGAATTTCAAAATTCAACTCTTAACGATTTTAAAGTATTATTTTCTTATACACCTTCCATTAGATTCTTGTTAGAGATGTAAACAAAATTAGGACTTGTGACATTAATACTTGTTGATATTTTATGACATTAATACTCTTATCTGGTAATCTCATTTACAGTGTGCTTCTCTTATCTTAAAGGGAAAGTGTGAATGAGATTATTAGATAGGGATATTATTGTCTTAAAAACTCAATAAGTGTGTGATGTGGTTCACAAATGACTTGATTTTATGTAAAGCCCTAACAAAATCTTAATGGAAGGGGTTAAGTGTAACAAGATTAGGGATGACTATTTTTTCCCGTCCTATATCTCTCGTCCCGCCCTGATAAGGAAGTGGAGTGGGGACGAGTTTTGCTTACCACACTCCGCTCTAACCCGCACCTGTCCAACTTATATTTACTACAAATATTTATATGTATATAATATATATTATTTAAGTTATTTTTGAATATGATAAAATTATAACTCAAAATATTACATTTAATAATTATTTTTACTAATTTCTTTCTCATCTTACATATTTTAATTTTCATTAATTATAAATCACTATCTATAATATACTATATTATTTATAATTTTTATTAATATTTATATTTTTTTTGACCTGCCCTGCCATCAACTCGATTTTCTCCGCACCCAAATAATACAAGGCAAGGGTAAGAAATGACAAACCCGTCCCAAACCTGTCATGTGACCATTCATAAACAGGATAATATTTTGAGAAGGTTAATCATTGAGTTTTAAAATTAAAAAAATACAGTACAAACATGTCATAATTTGAGATAGTTTATTAAGTCCTCGTTTGGTAAACTTGTTGGAGTTAAAAAAGCACAAAAAGACAAAACAGGCTATATAAGTCAATAAAACAAAATATAACTTTTTATCCATAATCATTTTATTTTTTTTCTCAAAAAAGTCAAAAAAGCCCCAAAACAAAAACCAAACAAGGCTAAAAAAGTCCCAATACAAAAAAATTGACTATTTTAACTAATGCCAAACGACACCTAAAGTAAAGATGGGGCATTACTTGTAGCTGACACTAATGAATCTGGATCATATATAATACTTTGCAACTCACACTAAGATAATATAGTGTATTGTTTGTAATATTTCCTATAATATCTTAAAACTGTGGAAAAATTACACTCATATTCCTTGAGATTTTTGACAATTATAGGAATTTTTTATATAGTTTTAATAATTACAGAAATTACCTTTGCTTTTAAAATTATTATTAAGACTCTCCCACCGTTAATCTTTTGTTAATTTATTTAACAGAATATGATGACGTCATATTGACGCCATGTACTATGAATAAAAAATTTCAAGATTGCCCTTATATATTCAAATAGTAAATTTCATTCATCTCCTCTAAGGTTTTACAAAAAATTAATAAAGACCAATACATTATTTTGATAATGTTAAACAAAATTATTAAATTCTATACAATATTTTAAAAAATTCTAAATTGTTAAGACAAGCATATATATAGCAGAATAACCAAACATTACCTCATAAGAAAAAAAAGAAGAGCTAATAAATTGATCACCATTAAACCTTATACTAGATTAAATACAATCATTTATTTGAAAATTACGAAACAAAATATAAAAGATGTTTTATTTTTTAAAAAGACCATCAGTTTTATAAATAATTATTTGAGAAATCAGAGTTTGAATAAAAATTTAAAAATACATATAGGTATTTTATTTTATTTGTTCCGTATGAAAAATAAATACTTGGAGAAATTATCCCTTTCTTTCCATTTATTTTATTTTATTTTTTAATTTTTCTCATTCATTTTTTCATAGTGTCACTGTAGCTAATAACAACACTATATAATTTATTATTATTATTATTGATACTGATGGGCACCCAAGAGGGGCCCAGCCCACGGTTCAGGGCCCAACTCATGGCCCAGATGTCAAAGCCCAATAAGCCCAGCAACTTCAAGAAGTCAATGCTGGCTCAGGGCTAATAACATTCAAACACTTGTCAAGTAAGAAACCAACCACGTAAGTAGATAAAGATTTTGCAAAGTTATTGCACCTACACACCAACCATTTAATGAAGCCCTCATAGCATTAAATGCGGCAACCTCTTCACGCCGGAGGAAACAGACTAACCATGAATGAGGTCAGCTAGGCCTCAGACTTTCGGCTGATGAGACAACTTAGAATGGACAAGGAAATGATGAACGAAGGATATAAGAAAGTTTCCGAGGAACGTTAGAGGTTAAGTTTTTCTATCCCTTGTTACTCTCTCTCACAAATCAATCTACCCTAACCTAACTTGGTCATCGGAGTGTCCATTGGGGGAACACTTCCCCTTTTGGACCTTTTTGCAGGTATGTTTCGGGGACTCCGAGGTTAGCAGATTCGCTAGAAGCGTGGATCAATCCAACCTATCTCCTACTGAAGTTACTGTATCATCAGCATAGATTCGCTAGAAGCGTGGATCAGTCAGCCCATCTCCTACTGAAGTTACTGCATCATCAGCTAGCGCTGTCTGTGAGAACTCTCTCTGGTAGATAGTTGTCCTCCCTGTCACCGGAGGAAGCTTCGTTATCACCCATTTCCTACGTCAGAGTGGATGGTTACAACGAGATCCATGGCTTCACAATATAATTCTGGTAATCTTGAAGCTGAGTTCTCCAACCCAAATAACCCATCTTCGTACTTCGCCGAACTCACTAACAACATCAACCGGTTAATCAAACAAAACCAAGCCCTGATCAACGCTTTGCTCCAGCGGGATTTACTTGTCCTCCCTCTACCACCAGAAGCAGTCCCCCCAAACCTGGAACAATCCCACCATCACCATATGTCCCACAGGATATTTCCTCCCTTCGTCTCGCAGCCTCAACCTCGAATCTTGAGGAGACTGCGCGTACCCTCCCGGCTTGCAAGTCCGCCAAGAGGAACCACCACTTTTTCACAACCACCCTCAACTACCTCACGCTGCTGTCCATCATGAAGAAGAAGCTAGCAGTGTTCAATCCCCGATTCATGATTGCGGAGACAATGTCCCCATCTGGGATACGGAACTACGGGCCATGAAGCTTTAGCTACAAGGTGTCATGTAGAACATGCAGTATAGACCTTCTTCTACCATTAACTCTCATTTTACTGCCTCCATCAGAGATAAAGCTTTGCCCCCTAAATTCAAAATGCCATTGATCGACACCTTCGATGGTACTACCGATCCGGTCGACCACGTGGAAGCATATCGGACACTCATGATCCTCCATGTCTTTCCGGACGAAATCATGTGCCGCGCTTTCCTCGTCACAGTTAAGGGGGTCGGCGCGACTTTGGTTTAGCTAGCTTCCCCCAGACTTTGTCACTTTCTTTTACCAGCTCAGCGAATCCTTCTTGAGTAATTTCATCGGTGTTCAGAGGCACTGTTTTCCTACAACTCAACTGCTCAACATCCGGCAGACGGAAGCGAGTCACTGCGTAGCTTTGTCACCCGTTTCAATACTGAGGCTTTGCAAGTGGAGGAAAATGATGATAAAGTCATTCTCACAGCCGTCATAGCTGGCTTGTGCCCATCAGATTTCCTCTTTTCCCTTTCCAAAAACCCCCCGTCCGCCATGGCCACCCTTCTCGCAAAAGCCCAGAAATAGATAAATGCCTAAGACTCCGTCAAAAACCCCACCATCCAAGGACAAAAGAAAAGAACCCGAGCCTAAGTCCATGCAATACACATAGACCCTCACGGTCAAACCGACTAGCTTCCACCCGTCTACCTGGTCGGTTTGAACAATACACCCCTCTCAACACCCCTATGGAGCAAGTTTTGAACCAAATCTAACGTGACTATAACCTAAAATGGCCCCAACTATCAAGGTCTCCTTCCACCCGGGCGGGATCAATCTAAGTATTGCCATTTCCATCAGGACCATGGCCATAACACTGAGGAATTTGTCAATCTTAAGGATCAAGTCAAGGATTTGATTCGCCAGGGGCGTCTCAACAGATTCACAACAGCCCGTCCTAGCAACGCCCTCAGAACGACCCCAAGGCACAACCGTCGCCACACTCCTCCCAAGCAACCAACACAACAGAGGTAGAATGACGACCGCTCTCATCCAATAACCTTGAGCACAAGATGGAACACAAGATGGACCTGCCCCCCCATTAAGTGAGATCAGAGTCATTGCCGGAGGGCTTGCGTGCGACGGACCATCTCAGTCGGCACAGTGAGCTGCGCTTAGAAAAATTAGACAAGGCTCCAATAAAGAAGTTATGATGGTGGACCGATCCCACAAGCAACCCAAGCAATGGTCTATGCCGACCACCTTTACGGAGATGGATTGCACAGGCGTTCGCTACCCTTACGATGACCCCCTAGTCATCTCTGCTCTTTTATCTAACTACAAAGTCAGGCGAGTTCTTGTCGATAATGGCAGCTCCTTAGACATCATCTTTTTCAACGCCTACTGACAACTCAAGGTCTGAGAAGAAAAATTGTCACCGTTACAAACCCCTTTGGTCGGTTTCACTGGGGATTCAGTGATCTCCATAGGCTCCATTGACCTTCCAATCACCATCGGGGAATATCCACGACAGTCTACAAAGCTCCTTACTATTCTCGTTGTCGATTGCCTGTCCGCCTACAATCTCATACTTGGACGTATGGCTCTCAACACCCTCTAAGCCATAACATCTACATACCATTTGGCCATGAAATTTCCTACTAATCATGTGGTCAGCATAGTGAGAGGTGAACAGATAGTGGCCAGAGAATGCTATGTCGCCTCGTTGAAGGAGGCTATGATAATCGAAGGCCTCGATGTCAAGGATGAGGAGGAGCTCGTTAGAAGGGAACCCGTGGAGGAACTAGTTGAAGTGTCCATCGATCCCACCGATTCAACGAAGACGGCTAAGATCGGCAGTCAGCTATTATTCCAGGCCAAAATCAACCTTATGGCTTTCTTAGCGGACCACAACGATGTCTTTGCTTGGACTCATTCAGACATGCCAGGTATCGACCCTTCTTTCATCACTCATTGCCTCAGTATTGAACCCTAGTTCCGATCGTTTTGCCAAAAACAAAGTATCTTCCATCTTGAGCACAACAATCTCATCGCCACTGAGGTGGACAAACTGCTAAAAGCCCAGTTCATCAGAAACGTAGACTATCCCAGATAGTTGTCCAATGTGGTCTTAGTCTGCAAAAATAATAGCAAGTGGCGATTATGCGTTGACTACTCCGACCTCAATCGTGCTTACCCGAAAGATGTTACCCACTTCCCAGGATAGGCTACTGGTCGACGCAACTGTAGGACATTAGATGTTTAGCTTCATGGATGCTTCTTCAGGCTATAATCAGATCTTAATGCACAGGTCGATCAGGAACACACCTCGTTCATTACTGACAGAGGGACTTATCATTACCGTGTGATGCCATTCGGCTTGAAGAATGCGGAAGCCACTTATCAACGCTTGGTCAATGCCATTTTCAAAAACCAGATAAGTCGGAATATGGAGGTCTACGTTGATGACATACTCGTCAAAAGCAAATTCTTCTCCGATCACTTAGCAGACTTACGAGAGACCTTCTAGGCTTTGCGCAAGAATAAGATGAAGCTGAATCCGGAGAAGTGCACCTTCGACATTGGGTCTGGTAAGTTTTTGGGGTTCATGGTCAGCCACAGGGGCATCGAGGCCAACCCAGAAAAGATCAAGGCCCTAACCGAAATGTAGTCTTCCAGAATGGTAAAGGAGGTTCAGCGGCTCACAGCCAGGGTCGCCGCCCTCAATCGCTTCATATCAAGGGCCACTAACAAGTGCCTTCCATTCTTCAAAGTACTCAAAAACTCTTTTGACTAGAATACCGAGTCTGAGGAGGCATTCCAACAACTAAAACAGTGCATGGCATACCCTCCCCTCCTTTCTCAACCAATTCCAGGAGAAACCCTCTTTCTTTAGTAAGCTGTCTCGCATACTGCAGTTAGCGCTGCCCTCGTCAGGGAGAACGCCTTAGTGCAGTGCCCAGTTTATTACATCAGCCGTGCCCTTCGAGGTGCTAAACAGAATTATCCCTTATTGGAGAAGATAGCCCTGGCTCTAGTCATCGCCTCTAGACATCTCCGGCCCTACTTTCAAGCCTACTCTATAATGGTTCTCACTGACTAACCCTTGAAGAAAATCATGCAACAGCCAGAGCTGTCAGGCTAGCTAATGTAGTGGTCTATCGAATTAAGCCAGTATGAGATCTCTTACCAACCCCGAACAGCTATCAAAGGCCAGGCTATTGCAGATTTTATCTTAGAGTTCACCAATCTCACTCCAAACACATCCCCTCTACCAGCATGCGTACTCCTGATACAGAAGACCCCTATTCTTGGACTCTTCGTGTTGACGGTTCATCCCGCGAAGAGAGTAGTGGAGCTGGCTTGATCCTCACCACTTCAGAGGGCGAATCTTTCAAATGTGCCCTTCGTTTCCTATTTACAGCCAGTAACAACGAGGTCGAGTACGAGGCCCTGATCGCTGGTCTCCCGCTGGCTCGTGACATTGGGATCAACCATCTCTAAGTGTTCAGTGATTCTCGATTGGTGGTCGAATAGATAACAGGCGAGTTTGATGTAAATGAGGTAGCAATGTGATCGTACAGGGACATCGCTTCTTCCCTTCACCCGCTTCTTTAATAGCTTTCACATTAAGCATGTCCCAGGTTGGAGAACTCCCAAGCCGATGAAATGGCATAGCCAGCCTCCACAGATCAATCCAACCTTAGCCACGACATCCGAATTGAATACCTAACCCATCCAGCAGTCTCACCAGCCACTACGAGATTCATTTGCTCCAGGATGAGCCTATCCCATGGGCCCAGACATTATTACATGCTTAGAACAGGGAATACTACTTACGGATAGGCAGGAGGCCGCCAAGGTCAGGGCTCGGTCTTTAAATTATGTCCTTATCGTTGACATCTTGTATAAAAGGGGATTCTTACGACCATACCTCAAATGCCTCAATACCGATCAAGCCACCTACGTGATGCGAGAAATACGTGAAGGAGTTTATGGCAACCACTCTAGGGGACGGTCTTTAGTTCATAAAATCCTCCGCACGGGTT
The DNA here is from genome assembly GCA_030407325.1 of Camellia japonica. NCBI lineage: Eukaryota > Viridiplantae > Streptophyta > Magnoliopsida > Ericales > Theaceae > Camellia > Camellia japonica. The sequence goes on along the minus strand of JAPPVO010000017.1, from coordinate 126,885,696 downwards.
ACTTTTGGCCCAAGCTCAACGAAGATGCCATCGACTTTGTACTTAAATGTGACAAATGCCAGTGTTTCACCAACATCCCCTATGCCCCTCTAATAGAAC